>JASJOG010000156.1:797500-800000 GCA_030142905.1 Heliopora coerulea
CAAAGAAACAGACAGAAAGGCAGACAAACAGGCTGACAAGCAAAATAAAGACAAATAGACAAAGAAAGAGAGCCAAACAAATAGAGACAGACAGACAAATAGATATATAGGTATACACAGAGACAAAGAGATGGTGTGAAATGTATAAAAACCAATATTGGGAGTTAAGTTTCAGTTTAAACTTAAGCCACAGTTTAAGTCTTAAAATTGTCTGAAAAATACAAAACCGATATTTGGAGTTAAGCCATGGTATAAAGTTAAACCAGGGTTTAAGTCTTGAAATTGTGTTATATGTATAAAAAACGAATTTTTGGAGTCAAGCTATAGTTTAAAGGTAAGCCTAGGTTAAAGTCTTAAAATTGTATGAAACACTTGTAAAACTGATTTTCTGAGTAAAGCAATGGTTTAAAGTTAAGCTGGGGTTTAAGTCTTAAAATGGTCTGAAATATATAAAAAAACCGATTTTGGGATTTAAGCTGCCTTTATGAAGTTAAGCCGAGGTTTAACTTTAAAATTACCTAAAATGCATAAAAAACAGGTTTTTGGAGTTGAGCCGCGGTTTAAAGTTAACCGCGGTTTAAAGTTAAGCCGAGGTTTAAGTCTTAAAATGGTCTGAAATGCATAGAAAACCGATTTTTGGAGTTAAGCCGTGGTTTAAAGTTAAGCCGAGGTTTAAGTCTTAAAATGGTCTGAAATGCATAAAAAACCGATTTTTGGAGTTAAGCCGCGGTTTAAATTTAAGCCGAGGTTTAAGTCTTAAAATGGTCTGAAATGTATAAAAAAATCGATTTTTGGAGTTAAGTCGCGGTTTAAAGTTAAGCCGAGGTTTAAGTCTTAAAATGGTCTGAAATGCATACAAAACCGATTTTTGGAGTTAAGCCGCGGTTTAAAGTTAAGCCGAGGTTTAAGTCTTAAAAGGGTCTGAAATGAATAAAAAACCGATTTTTGTAGTTAAGCTGCGGTTTAAAGTTAAGCCGAGGTTTAAGTCTTAAAATAGTCTGAAACGCATATAAAAATCGATTTTTGGAGTTAAGCCGCGGTTTAAAGTTAAGCCGAGGTTTAAGTCTTAAAATGGTTTGTTATGCATAGAAAACCGGTTTTTGGAGTTGAGCCGCGGTTTAAATTTAAGCCGAGGCTTAAGTCTTAAAAGGGTCTGAAATGAATAAAAAACCGATTTTTGGAGTTAAGCTGGGGGTTAAAGTTAAGCCAAGGTTTAAATCTTAAAATGGTCTGAAATGTATAAAAAACCGATTTTTGGAGTTAAGCCGCGGTTTAAATTTAAGCCGAGGTTTAAGTCTTAAAATGGTCTGAAATGTATAAAAAAATCGATTTTTGGAGTTAAGTCGCGGTTTAAAGTTAAGCCGAGGTTTAAGTCTTAAAATGGCCTGAAATGCTTAAAAAACATATTTTCGAAGTTAAGCCGCGGTTTAAAGTTAAGCCGAGGTTTAAGTCTTAAAATGGTCTGAAATGCATAGAAAACCGATTTTTGTAGTTAAGCTGCGGTTTAAAGTTAAGCCGAGGTTTAAGTCTTAAATCGTCTGGAATGCATAGAAAACTAGTTTTTGGAGTTAAGCCGCGGTTTAAAGTTAAGCCGAGGTTTAAGTCTTAAAATGGTTTGTTATGCATAGAAAACCGGTTTTTGGAGTTGAGCCGCGGTTTAAATTTAAGCCGAGGCTTAAGTCTTAAAAGGGTCTGAAATGAATAAAAAACCGATTTTTGGAGTTAAGCTGGGGGTTAAAGTTAAGCCAAGGTTTAAATCTTAAAATGGTCTGAAATGTATAAAAAACCGATTTTTGGAGTTAAGCCGCGGTTTAAATTTAAGCCGAGGTTTAAGTCTTAAAATGGTCTGAAATGTATAAAAAAATCGATTTTTGG
Organism: Heliopora coerulea; assembly: GCA_030142905.1. Classification (NCBI taxonomy): domain Eukaryota; kingdom Metazoa; phylum Cnidaria; class Anthozoa; order Scleralcyonacea; family Helioporidae; genus Heliopora; species Heliopora coerulea. The sequence continues at coordinate 799,376 of JASJOG010000156.1, forward strand.
AGTTAAGTCGCGGTTTAAAGTTAAGCCGAGGTTTAAGTCTTAAAATGGCCTGAAATGCTTAAAAAACATATTTTCGAAGTTAAGCCGCGGTTTAAAGTTAAGCCGAGGTTTAAGTCTTAAAATGGTCTGAAATGCATAGAAAACCGATTTTTGTAGTTAAGCTGCGGTTTAAAGTTAAGCCGAGGTTTAAGTCTTAAAATCGTCTGGAATGCATAGAAAACTAGTTTTTGGAGTTAAGCCGCGGTTTAAAGTTAAGCCGAGGTTTAAGTCTTAAAATAGTCTGAAATGCATAAAAACTCAATTTTTGGAGTTAAGCCGCGGTTTAAAGTTAAGCCGAGGTTTAAGTCTTAAAATGGTTTGTTATGTATAGAAAACCGGTTTTTGGAGTTGAGCCGCGGTTTAAATTTAAGCCGAGGCTTAAGTCTTAAAAGGGTCTGAAATGTATAGAAAACCGGTTTTTGGAGTTAAGTTGGTTTTTAAAGTTAAGCCGAGGTTTAAGTCTTAAAATGGTCTGAAATGCATAGAAAACCGATTTTTGGAGTTAAGCCGCGGTTTAAAGTTAAGCCGAGGTTTAAGTCTTAAAATGGTCTGAAATGCATAGAAAACCGATTTTTGGAGTTAAGCC
>JASJOG010000157.1:0-267500 GCA_030142905.1 Heliopora coerulea
GGGGATAACTAAAGGAGACGTTTGGGGCTTGAGATAATGGACTAAACTTACCACTTTGTCGAGAGTTTATTTAAAGAGGAAATGCAATGGCGATTAAGTTAACTTGCCTTGAAAGAGATTTTAACGAGAAACAATAAAATAGCTTCAAAGCTCTGTCACATAATCTAACTTTTTTTTTCAAAATAGGTATGCTTGTCTAAATAGACAAAGCATTGGGTTTCTTGGAGAAGTCAACTATATACTTCTGGGGCGCCAAATCTAAAAAAGTATTTTTACGGTAAAAAATGCCTCAATTTTTCATTGATTATTATTTACGTATATTATCCATTATTAGTAAATAATGTTCTTATCGAGGGTAAATAATCGAATGATTACGTACAAATGATCTATGGATTTCTAGTGCGTTGAACAAATTGCATGCCACGACTTCATCGTTTCCAATGTGAGTTAATAACACATGAAAATTAATACTCCTTCTGACAGATGTTTAATGAAGGAATATTCATTCACATTTTGTTTCACCCATATTTATATGAGTAAAATGAAACGACAAAAAAACCGACAAAAATGTGTAAATTTTATCATTATTTACTTATACAATTCATTATTAGTAAATAATGTTCTTTACTTTTTCGAACTATTTTCAAACCTTTTCTAATAATGTTAGCTTTATGAGGAATGTTCAAGTTTAAAGCATGACATTTAGCTCAGTTGTTTGTTCTGAAAAGCAACAAGTTTAAAAAATGTAATCTGAAACATTAGTTTGCAGTGGCCTTTATTACAGTCTATTATAGTCAAGTGTTACGGCTGTTAGATGAGTTTTCCCAAGTGATGTTTTCGATTCTGATACTTTTTGTCTGATGTCTCATATTGAGAAGTATAACTTCTCGTTTTTCTTTAATCCTTTGTAACATTTTCACCCTATTATGGTCTTTCAGATAGTCCTTTCTTTACCTTTAATTTTGTTCGAAAGTTTCTTGTCCGATTTCCTTTTTAGTGTTAAGATATCTTTGCTTAAGCCAGATTGAGAATGATTAAAACAAGTTTGTTTCCTGATGACAATGCGCTTCTCCTTCTTACACTCGAGAGCCTTACTTATCTAACACAAACCACACAAATACGTATACTATAATAAAGCTGTAACAACTAACACAACACCCTTCTCATTGCAAATCTAACTTCTCGTTCTTCAACTCTCTAGGTTACGAACTCTTGTGGCCTTCGTTTTCTTTCTTTCTGACCATCTATTAACGCTTTTTAGATCTTAAAAATAATGATTTCTTCATGACAATGGCTTACTTTAAGAAAACTCTTAAATGAATTATCAACTAAACCTAACATTTCTGATTTTCAGTCTTGTATCCAGTATTCCAAGTCCCGATGCTGTTGAGTGTTGGACCAGCGACGATGATTATATACATAAAAACACGAGCTAAGATTTTGCTTCCCAATGGACCGTTCCCCTTATACATCTGCTGAAAACAACTATCAGAATGCTTTTCCAAATCTTGTTTGGAATGTTAATCGGAGCAATTATCTTTTCATTCGCTTTTGGAATTCGATGTTTGCGTGAAAATGAAAAAACCGCAAAGTATTCTGGTAGCTGTATTCAGTTGACGTAATAAGGGGAACCGGCTGCTGTTTACCAGGGTAAATCGCCTCCCAACCAATCGAAATTAGCAGCCTCGCCTGCTCGAGTTATCGGCCTCGCACTGCGCTTCAAGGGGATAATCAATCCAGCATTGATTTGGTAAACAAAGGATTTTAATACATATTCCAGGGATTCTTTACTCGCGTCAAATGTAAAATAATATTATACACAGTCCTTGAATTGTTTAATGGACAAACTATGGTTTATCAAAACATTCATATTTTATATTGAAATAATCTGAGGTTTATGTAACAAATAAGCCATGCTTAACTACATTATCCGTGGCTTTTCACTAAGGTTATTCCTGATATTCCATAGGGACAACATATCTAGGAGGCAATTTTAGATAAAAACCGACATAAATGTGGCATAACTTATCGGTGAATTCTTTTTCCAAATACAACACACTGGCTGCTAGCCACTCGCTGTAAAATCTTCCGATTTCTTTCCGATTTCTCATTCATATGCGGCTCCCAGAAATGTTCACTTCAGCCATTAACAAGCGGTATTCCGAGGAATCTGGGAAACTGAGGCAGGGTCGAAAGGCCTCATTGGCCTTTTTCCACTCATAGTCTAAGATCAGCAGGGCAATAATAAGTAAAATTTTTAGGTTACAAGAATAAAGGAACGTGTGCATTAATTTTACGCAAACCGGCCAAAATTATCGAATCGTTTAATACTTAGTTAGGCAATAGGGACATATATGACCCTAGGTTTGTTCTTCAGGTTTTCACCATAACGAATAAACAAATCAAGCCACTAAACACAATTTTAAATTAGGTTATTTCAATATTGTTATAAATTGACCACAAGTGGTATTCGAACTCTTCATTTGAGTAATTGAATACAAACTAACATATAACAGTCAAAAATAAAATTGACATGATTTAATCTGATGTCACGAATATCTAGCTCCCAACGCCATACAAACAACCAAAACGAGCCCCCGTCTCTGCTCCTCCCCGCAACCCCCTCACGAGGAAAGTGAATGTAGGCCTTTGAAAAATGTGAAAATTTTTAAGCTGGTAAAATACTGCAACAATTGTGAAGTAATCGACTGAGCTTCATTTCGCCACGAAAAAAAAAGAAAAACAACGATTCCCTAAAAAACTAAGGGTTCATTTTATTCAGCTGTTAAAATGGGGTCGGTCTTGGCAATATCACACACTATTGTCTCCTTTTACACGCATGGTGTATATAAGTATCTATCCATGGATTCCGATCACTCAAGAAAGCCGTGTGCAAGCTCGGGGACTGGTACGTTGTTGATCAAACCCTACTTAGGTTACTTTGATCCGTATTGAAGCAAATCGACTTGGTCTTGTTCTTTTTTCCCTTGTATGGATCTCTCGCAAGTTGTTTACATCATTTGAACACTGAAGCCAGTAAATGATCTAAGACCGGCAAACGAAATGGCTTTGTTGGTGCTTGCGGATGGTTTCACTTTTGCAGGACATCTTAATTACTCGACGATTTGTGACTTGAAAGAACAGTTCTCAAACTCAGCTATTTGGAAAATACATTGACCTACTGTTCACATTCTGTAGCAACACTTTAACTTGGTTCTTTCTGATGAGTATGAACAAAGATGCTGAGGGAACTCGCTTGTTGCAAGGACATTTGCTTAGCGACTGAGTGTAAACGACATTCTTAGCTGAAGTTGAATCGATGCTGATTTGTATGAATCGAGACTATTCACGTTCTGGTAATCACTTTTGTTGAGCTACTCAATCTCAGGTACGTCTGAATCGAGTAACTTTGAATTGCAAGTTTTGCGAACGGATTAGTTTTGAGCAGCTCTCAATAGTGGCTTCCTGACTGCGATCTTCCCTAAGGAAGACTTCTTGGGTCAAATATTATTGCCTGAATTTTGCTGGGGTTTAGTGGCAAAATAGAATGCAGATTTTGGTTCATTCATCTCTGTACGACGATAACTTTTGTATATTCTGTAGTACTTATCCGGATTGCGTTTATGGTCAATTGCTTGAGAAGTGGGATAAAACACTCAGCGTCCCGAAGACTTGTCCTGGCCTTACAGTCTTGGGATCTTTTTCCCGCTTTCCAAAGAAGCACTTTATTGCCTTTTTCTGGATCGTTTTTCCAATGAAATGTCGCCCGACTGAACACAGCGGGATCTCTTTCTGGCTTGTAAACAAGAATGCAAGGCAAACAGCCACTAGAAGACACGCTGAAAAGCTACTTATCTTTGGAGGTCACACTATCCTTAGGGGAAAACGTTGTCCACTTCAGTCTTTCTCACTTCTCGGGTGGCTTGTGGATGATTACCATTACCATGTTCAACCAGTAATGCTTTCATAAGGATTTTAAAGCTTCTCGAGAAATTTTAAAAGTTTAAATACGTCTTCTTTCTGTAAATTCACCGTTGAACCCTTTGTGTTGAGGTGCCCCTGATTGCTTCGTTGAAAATACGTAAGTGTCGAAGGTTTGTATGTTACACCATTTTTCTCTTTTACAGAGGTTTTACCGTGGAAAAAATACGTCTTTTACTTCCCTCTACTCGTTCTTCTTTCGACAAAACTTGCACAAGGTTTGCTTGTCGTATTTTGTTGCATGTTTTGTATTTTCCAATTTTTAGTCAGCAATAAAAATACAGAACTCTTTCATGCTTTCTTTCTTAATTTCGCCGGTTTCGCAGTTCTTTTCATCTTCAAGGATGGATTTAGACTAGCTCCACCAGAAAAAGAAATTCTTTGATATATCTACCAAAATTTCCGGCAAGATTTTAACTTATTTTGTTAGATTTTTGCTTGTTTTTGAACCTTGTGAATCGATATCGCCGCCTAGTTAATCTGTATTTTCCGTTGTCGAATTCACCTCTCCTGGTCGTCTAATTAAGCAAACTGGTCGTGAAGTGGTCAAAATTCGCTCTAATTGGCTAGCCAATTAAGTGGATCCAGCCAAAGTTAGGTATGATTGGTTGGCCAATTAATTGGAACTGGTCAAATTGCACTATGATGAGTCAGTCAATTAAGTAGAGCTGGTTGTGAACTGGTCAACCTTAAGCCGCGATCTAGGAAAACCTTCAAGACATGTTGTTTACAGAATTTTCAGATGCAAAGAAGTTTAAGTTTCATCCAGAACATCGTGTGCCAGATTTAGTGTTTGAATTCTCCTCAAGGTTAACAAGCGATGAGCAAGTACAAAAGTTTATCACAGACTGGCTAGTTCGACTTCCTGGCTTGTGTACTCTAAGTACTCAGATGGGGAACTTTTTACCCCGTGTTCGATCTCTTCTAACATTTTGGACGACTGCATGTACACGTAAATGGAAGGCTTCAGGTTCATATATGTAGGACGTCGGAAGTGTACAATTTAAACATTACTGCAAAGCAAACATCATGCCTGATAATGTGTTTTAGGTATAAGTAAATCGTGAGATGATAAATCAATCATGATTAAAATAGTCAGTTTTTGAGACTAGAACAACGTTTCCTCGAGAGGTGAGGAAAATATCGGATTGCCCTTACAATCGCCGCTCATCAGGAATTTCGAAATTACAGTGAGGATGAGAGACTGAAAGACCATCTGGTCAGAGTTCACGAATCGCAGAATAATGTCTGAAACGATGTAGAACAAGATTATCACCATTGTACGAGCTTTTATACTGACAAAGATTACCCGGGTTTGCTATCATGGCTTAGGAAACAGCAGACACTGTTTGGTGCCTTACTAACATTTGCTATATTAGTGATGTGAATAAACTTTCTAATTTAAAGTGTGGAGAAAATTTTCAATGTGTTGTTATCTGAGTACATCACAGAACAATTTACGACCTGAAGAAGTGTCTTACAAGCCCCGTTAAAATGCAGGAAATAGCATTCTAAGGACATTAAATTTTAAAAAATTTGGCGAGTGCCTGTCCTTCAACCAACCCCTTATAATTGGAAGTGGTCACTGAAATGCCTGGATCTACCCCTGAATCTTCGTCACTGAAGTCTTGTACCTCAGAATGAATACTTAACGTAAATCGTTATCATAGTACGTCTTAAACATTTGTAACCAACTTTGAGTTAATGTAGAATTTACCAATTTTTTAAGTCAAAAGAAAATTTCCAGAAAAAATATGTAATCATGAGCTGTTCGTAATGCTGGTATGTAACTGATAACCTATGAGAATGCTCCACTTTTAAGACGGAAAGTCTAGTCATGTAATAAAAAGTTCTTCTTGGATGCAAAATGAGTGAGAAGTTTGATTGGAATATGATACGAAATACCATAACTCCGCAACTAATACAGGGTCTTCGCACAGTCATCCATTGTTTAATAATTCAATTGTGAGAATTGACATTTTAACATTTGCTAAGCCGTTAAAGGTCATTCTCACCTAACGTTTTGCTTTAATGAAACAGAATTGAAATTTTGAACGTAAATCCGACGATGAGCAGTTTAAATATAAAACAATTTGTTGTTAATTAGTGGCCAAATTGTGCGTGGGGAGTTTAATTTTATTCACTCTTCCAGTTGTAGTAAGGACGATTTGTCTCTTTGACATTTCTGAAAAATTATCAATCTTACTCGAATTTTCGAGAGATATCTTGGAAGGGTGGACGAGGATTTGTTGCATACAAGTATTTCTAGTCAGGGTGATAATATAAGCTACGTGACATTGTTTTCCTAATCTTCTATCTAGGCTTGGACTAGCCATTGTGCTAAAGAATGATGGCTGACTATCGTTCCATGGTACGATGGCGCAATGACCAGTCCAAGCCTTGCTGAATCATAAATTTTCTTTACTTTCATGTCTTCAAAGTTTTTGTTTACTTTAGCCTCTGTTGCAGAAAATGTCTTTACTAGCGTTTTGTGAAAAGTATTGAAATGAAACGAGATATTAAACGTGAAGGATGTAACAGTAATGATTTAGTGAAGTAGTGACGTACTCTCTTGTTCTCGCTTTATCTCATAAAATATTTTTGTGGAACCTCAACAAGGAAATCTCTTAATGTCGCAACTTTAGTATACTTAATCGTTACACTTCGCCCTGAGAAAATTTATCAAATTTACTTATCATGCAGTTATCTATCAAGTTACCTTAAAAATTCCGTTAATGGAGTGTTATGCCAAATATAAGTTTAATAAAAATAGAATGATTTGCTTGTTAGTGAGTTAAAGTGGAGGCCGACAGATTGCCGTTCACGTTGGTTAATTTCAAAACCTGTTACTATTTGTGATTAGTAGCAGTCAATTTTGCTGCTCTGAAGACATTTTCTTGCTCGCCACTTTCAATATTGTCAAAAAAGACATCTAGGAACTGTTATTGATTCCTGACTTTCATGTATCTTACACATTTCCTCAACGTGTTTATCTGCCAAATCTTAAAGAATATCTCATATGCTCTTTAAAATTCTTAAATCATTCCCCATTTTCGGTAAAATTTTCATTAAACATTGAAATTGTTTCCTCTCCTTGTCGTCTCGGATGGATCTTTTCCGTTTACTCAGCTAAATTTTATAAAACTGACAGTTTCCAATTGAGGAAGTAAAGAGGGTATTGACCGAAATTTCCTGATATAATACCAAACTTTCCTCGCATGGAATATTTTAGAAGACTTTCTTAAACCAATAACTTTATGACTGTGATTAAGTCCTGATCCACTTACCATCAGAGTCATTTGTTGTTTGTTCTGTAAGTAGAATAAAAATATTCTGGTTAGTCCTTGGTTTAGCCAATGTTTTACAGATAAAATTTATAACTTATTAATCTCACTCAGTTTGGGGACGTATGGATCGGACCTACCTGCACTAATTTTTGCATTTCAAATACGTAGAAATGTTTTAGGTATCAGGTGAGATGTTATAGGAAATTTCAGAACCTCTGGAGTAGCGGAAATGTGATTTGAAGGAGGCCATTTTATTGTGTAAACATGACTCCAAAGAAGAGAAAAGGCCGTAAATTTAACATTTGACTCTGACATTTCAAATTTGATATTTTCAGGTAAAAGTAAAGATTTCAAATGTAAGTAAACATATCACAAACTCAACATATAACTACGTCACCTTCTACCTTCATAGCAACTCCACTGATGATTGCTTGATTGATTGATTGAATTTACTAGGAGAAAGGGTTCCGACGATAATCTCAAGTAGACCTTATTTTTAAAACCTAAGTTTCTCACAGCAATATGTGCATGGGAAGAACAGTTATCGTTCAGTTTTTATGACGTTCTAATGTGATTTTGGGCAGCTTTTAAGGTGGCCGAGTACTTACAAACGTGACACAGATATTTCAAAATTGTGCTTGTGTGATACTATGTGCACAAGAGAATGACCATTAGATGGACTTTTCATAAATAGTCACTGTTTAAGTTGAGTATCTGATTTCTATATACTTTCAAAAAATATCTATTCTAGAAATTATCTGATTATATAAAGACGAAAATCTAAGTGAAATGACATTGTTAACCGGATGTACGATCATACTGTCCTTATTTGCTGACCTCTATTAGGGTTTGCTGATGGTTGTCCTAATATAATGCTCAATACGTAACGGAGCTAATAAGGTGGAGTGATATATTCTCCCCATTGTTTTTTTTTTCCCGATATTTTTTTCCTGAAACCTCAATAAGAAAATTTGCTAGTTTAAGGACTTTAGCTTCTTTAATCGTAACGCTTCACATTATTAAAACTTATCAAATTGCAGTAAATAAAAGTGAACAACTGAAAAATCAATTTGTGTGACCTTGGGGAAGTTATTGACAGTAAAAAGCAACGAGTCCATGCAAATAACATTAACATTAAGAAATACAATCAACTAAACAAGTCGGTTATGTGAATGCGTATTTTTGCATCAATTGTCACAAACTTAAGTTCAGTATTTGGCCTGTTTAGCTATCATCCGAATTATAAACTAATTATCTTGTTAGTTAATGACATGACTTTGTTTTTGTGCTGTTCAGTCAACGGTTTTTATTTGCTTACCCTCCCGTCCATTCAGTGGTGTTTGCGGCTCGAAAGTAGAAAATTATTTATTAGCATGAGTCTTATAGTACGTAAGACGAGATGGAGTTAAACAGGTTATGTAATGTATTCTCCCCCTCCTTCTCACTTTCATAAAAAAGAGATAACATTTCATTGGGAATCTTTGTGCGAGAAAATATGCGACTGCTAAATAGGAGTTAGTTGGTCACCTGAGGCAGGATTCGAGTTAGGATTCGAGTCTGGATTCCTAACAAAAAATTAACACATTTGTTATGTAAAGATGTAAATGATTGCTTCGTAACCGCGTCTGGAACTAACTGTAACCCTAACTTTAACTCGAATCCGAATTTGAATATGAATTCTAATCCCACCTCGATTCCCAACTCGAATCCCAACTCGGCTCTATAATGGAATCCCTACTTGCATCCCAAGTCGATTCCCAACTAGAGTCCCAACTCGATTTCCAACTCGAATCCCAGCTCGGATTCTTGTCGTCCTCACTAAATAGATTGATTGTTTGATAGATAGATTGATTGATCAATTAACAGATTGATAGGTTGACTGACGAAATCTATGGTTAAGGTAAAAAGTGAAAAGATTGATAGCTGCCGTGACTGATCTCAAGGAATTCCGGGACGGCAGTTATCAACCTTTTAACTTTTCGTCTTACTTATCACTGTCTACGCAGTATTCTATTTTTATATTATTGAATGTATGATTGCCTGATTAGTTGATTGATTATTTGATTGATCGATTGCTCGATTGATCGATCGATTTATTGGGCTTAACAAAATATTAATTGAAGAATCATAAAGTTACTTTAATGGTTGTTTTTCTTGGGTATAGATAAATCTTAAAGATACAAACCTACAAACTACAAAACAGTCAAGCAATATTTTCGTTACTACAGACGTAATATGTACACTAAACATCTTTTTTAGGAAAAGTAACCGTACAAAACACCATTTCAAAACTGCCAGTAAATTCACACCACCTAAACCAGGCAGCTCCAACCTCCCAGAATGCATATCATTTGTATACTATGAGTTAAAAACACAACATATTTAACACGACAATTACAAACTGAATATATCACCCACTGACCTCAACTCCATGAATGATTTTAAAAACAACAATGATATAATAACCAAATCAACAGATAAAAGTGGAGCCATTGTAATCCGACCCAAAAAAGATTATTTGCCTGAAGCCTACAAACAAACTTAACAACACGAAGCATTACCAAAAGTCGCTGTTGTCCCTACACAACAAATACTACGAATTAGAACAAATTAGAACATTTGTTCACAGAATGTACAATGACAAACGAATGCATGACACAGTATACAAAGTTCTCTGTCAAGAAACTACAACAAGAACACAAACCTTATATCTTCTTCCTAAAGTGCATGAGCCTGACATTCCTGGTAGACCAATCATAACAAGTTGTGGAAGTCCCACAGTTAAACTCTCACAGTATGCTGATTACCTCCTAAAACCATTCTTGAAAAACATACCCTCTTATGTCCAAGGTACAACTGACTTCCTTAAACGGATATTCTCAGTGAACAATAATCTACCCAATAACATAATACTTATCACCACAGATGTCGAGAGTCTGTATACCTAATGATCAAGGTATCAAAGCCTGCATAGATATGTCAAATAAAGACACTGAACCTGACGACCACACAGATGAAATCTTAACTGAAATGCTCTCACTAATACTACCACAAGACTTCTTGGAATTCAACAATGAGCACGTCTAACAAATTCATGGAACAGCAATGGGGTCTCCTAAGGTACCTAACTGTGCAAACATATTCATGGATATCCTAGAAAAACGAATGCGTCTAAATGATTCAGGTGGACTAACACCAAGTTGAGTGGATAAGGTTCATTGATGACATTTTTGCATTGAGGACCCCTGGGATTGAAGCACTTCACAAATTTTTTCACTATATCAACAAATTCCATCAAAAAAATAAAATTTGATTATACATAGTCCTCTACATCAATTGACTTCACTGACAACGCAACCAAGATCAACAAAAGCAACAAATTTGAATATGACCTTTAGATTAAACCAAAAGACTGAATCTTAGTATTACACAATGACTCATTCCACCCAACTTGCTGTAAAAACAGTATAGTTTTTAGCAAGGCACTCAGGTACAGACGCATTATTACTGACAAAAAACGACTTCAGCAAAGACTAAACCATCAACGGGTTATACGGGTTAACAGAAGGTACAAACAAAGTACAATAAATACTGAATTTCAACGTACAGTCTAAACAGTATACACAACTGGAACTACTTAACAAAGGAAAACAATGACCAAAATAAAACAACCCCATATTTTCTATTCCACACCACAACAACGCCAATCACAGTGAACAAATATTACGTAAGCCCTGGCATATAATTCAGCAAGACCCTATACTGAGCATTCACTTGCCAGAAGCTTCAAGTGTGGCATATAACAAGAAACAAAAATCTTAAAAACTCTCTTGTACTGGCCAAATTACAAGTTCTTTCATAACACTTGACAACACAGAACACAATAATTACAAACTACTCATTCACGACCTCTTAGGTTAACTCACCAAACAATTTCCCAATCATCCATAAATGAATCTCTTTTGCAAATATGGATGATTCCATTACCTAAACAATACACCCAGCTAACAAAGAAACACTACCGCCGCTAATTACAATCTAATCTGTTTCATGTAAATAACTTAAGTTCTTCATCGGTGATGTCATCCTATTAGAATATATGTAAGTTTGCAATTTTCTATAATCGTGTACCTGTCGAAGACCACAGTCTAGTGGCCGAAAGCTCGTCGAAATAAAACATAATTTTGGTCAGAGAACGTCTCCAATCATTTTGAATCTCTTTTGGTTACCCAAACCATTGGACTACACACATCCACCTAAAAGGACACCACTCAACCTCCAAAACACTTTATACTAGTTCATCTCCATTGCTAATAAGACACCTAATGGACAATAATTCCCTTAAACAACTGCATCAACTACCGGTCAATGAACATCTAAGTAAACAGGACCGTATGCCTTTGGGACAACTCGGGATTATCGACCTCCAGCCCTACAACGGATTGTTGTAGACAACAATTCCAGTTCAAACACTCCAGACCAACCGAAAATCTTCTAAACGGACTTACACACTGTTTTGATACGCAATAGTGGTACAGATCACACCCTGTCTTCGTAAACTCTTACGTACAATTTTAATTAAACTTTTCCCTTCTAATTCCTAAATAACCCATCATCTCATGTGGTTAGGATGATGCTTATTTAATGGCACTACTCAAATGCACTGTAAATTTCAATTTCTAGATGTAATAAATTTGGTAATTCTCTTATATCATTGATAAATACACCAACACGGCCCTCCTACATAACATCCATTCGCAGAATTACGCTTATATATTCATTCCTCAGCGGAATATGTCAAATTATATTGGACCCCATCTCCCATTACTAGGTCATTAGAAGGCTGTAGGTTCGATCCCCATCTAGGAGCCGTTTTCCTAAAGGCAACTTGATCTTGATAAGCGACCAACAAACATTTATGAATATCTACAACTTCCACATTTTAATCCGTAAATAATACTACCATAATGGAGACAGAACTTATGGGCGCGTACTTGCCAAAGGCTTTTGCAGCTCGGTTGGAAGGCCACCGTTCTAGATTTACAGGTTGATATCTGGGGCTCAGATATCATTTTCTGAGTATCGAGCTTGAAGATCGTTCATCTACTTCAATATATCCAAGCTCTCATGTTTCCTAAACATCAAACTGCTTCAATCATTATCAATATATAGTGGCTTCCGCTTAGGTCGCACATATATATATCGAATTTGCAACTTAGCTCGCCATCTGAGTCTCGGTAGCTCAATGGTTAGAGCGTCTAACCGGTCATCAGAAGGTTGCGGGTTCGATCCCCGTCTGGGGCTCAGATATCATTTTCTGAGTATCGAGCTTGAAGATCGTTCATCTACTATAATTGTAATTGTTGCAGTGCAGTTGGCGACTGTAGGCAAGTCCATTACAACAGTTGTGTTTCCCTATAGTTGTAATTGTTGTAATTTAGGCACCGATTTCCCTCTAGTACTCAGGAAGTCTCGATCTAGTGGCCGCCGATTTATGTTGAAACTGCGCTAGAGGGTGGTTTGGACAAATTTAGACCTGGGCGAGAGCCTCAACTTGGCTTCGAACACGTTGTCATAAAATATTTCTCGCATCAAAACACTGAACGTAGATGACAAGGCTAAGTCGAAGGTTACAGTTATAATACCAAAAGGTGGTATTGGTTGCCTTAGCTAAGACTCGCAAAACATTAAGGAAAAGGAAAGGTAAATTGATCCAGTGCTTTTTTGCGCAAAAGACAAACGACGATCTTTGGAAGGTGGCTGAGTACACACGAGTAACATCAATGGACCACTCTTCAGTTAAAGTTAAACTCTGCGTTTGACTCATAATTGCATAATATATAAAATATTATCCTGTGACTGTGGTCTTGTAGGCACTTTTCTGCCACAGATAATCAGTGACGAACGTTTCCATTAAATATTGTTTTTTTCGACGATTGTTGTAATTGTTGTAAAAGATGTACCTGATTCAACTTCTACAACAATCGCTGACAGATTAATAGAATTACAACAATTACGACTCGAATTTCTGTTGACTCGTAATTGCTGCAAGACTTGATCGGCGATAATCGCCAAACGAATTACAACTATTACAAATATATGGAAAACAGGCTTGACAGGTTACTGATTCCGGCTGGGTTTATCAATAAACGAGGGTACTAGAAAATCTTTCACATCGTACATAAAAACTCCATTGTATGTGAGCGAATGTTAATGCCACATATTTGTTCAGTAGATATAGAATAATTAGCATGTTCACGAGTTAAAACGTAGTGTAACAACGTTGAATTTATTTCATAACTTGTTATTTTTGGACTGCTAAAAGTCAATTGTGACATTTTCACAGTATTTCCATGTTCGTTAATAAAATAGGCCTTTGAGAACCTTTTTTTCATTCCCAGTTGTTATGCTTACCATCACAAAAAGTTCATATGTGATTTCGTATGCGAGAAATATATGGTATTGGAACATTTTCACAGAATATATGAAATTTTCATCTCACCTATGAAATCGGAATGTTTCCATTTATGGAATACCAAATTCATATGTGAAATAAATGGGTTCAAAATTTCATATGTAAAATGCTGGCATATGACACATGTGTTTTACATATGAAATGGAAGATTCACATGTGAAGATTAATTTCACATATGAAATTTTTATTCCACATATTAAATTAAAACACACATATGAAATTATTTTCTCGATTTTCACATTTTATCGACATCTTTACCTGTCAATTCTTAAAAAACCCTTCAATATTTCTAATTACTATTAAAAGTTTTCATCAAACATGGAAGGCGTTTCCTCATCTTGTCATCTTATGTGGATCTTTTCCATTTACTTAGTTTAATTTTATAAAACTGTAATTTTGAAGAAACAAAACGGGGATCGATAGAAATTTTCGATATAATATTAAATATTTCCATCCCGGAATATTTAGAAATACTTATATTAAACTGACAACTATAAGATTAATAGTGCTTATGTACTTACTGTAACTGACTTTTGTTGTTGGTTGGGTAAATAGAATAACAAATATTCTCGTCAGTCGTTGGTTTAACAAATGTTTTAAAAATAAAATTTACAATTTATTATTCTCGTTCAGCTTGGGGTGAGATGGGCCGAATCTACGTGCACTAATTTTTGCATCTAAATTCCGTAAAAATGTTTTAGGTTTCAGGTAAAAAGTTACAGAAAATGTCAGAACTTCTGGAGTAACGAAAATGTGATTCAAAGGAGGTCGTTCTATCATGAAAGCAAGAATATAAGAGGAAACAAAATATGTAAATTTAACTATTGGGGATGACACACTATATATTGATATTTTTAGGCATAATGAGTAAACATTAGGTATAAGTAAAGATGTCGTAAGCACGACACATAACTAAGTCACCTTCTATCTTCATAGCAACTTGATTGATTGATTAACCGAATGGATAATTTATTGCAAGACGGCCTTACTTAGCTGCTTTATTTGCTGACTGATGCATTTCCTTATTGATTAGTTGATCGATTGATTGCTTAACAGGTTGGTGATAAATCAGTTAACTGGTGAATTGACTGATAGGTTGATTGATTGATTGATCAATTGATTGATTGATTGATTGATTTTATTGACAGTGCCTCCGGGAGCAGCTGCAGGCCCCCGGGGAAATGGTAGAGAAGTTGGTAGTCCCTCTCCAGTCGAAAATTACTTTTAACTATTGAACAAATTTCGGAAATTTTCATAACAACGAATTCACGGTATTGCACTTACGTCTCACTGTACGAACTTCAGAAATGAACAAAACAGTAAAGCAATTCTAAATTTAAGTCACTAAATACAAGTAATACTAAGTTCAAAATTTTACATCAGGTTTTCAAACGTTCCTTCATATCTAACTAATTCAGTATTCTATGCATCATGGATTGAAACTTTTTATACTCTAAACCACGCACATTGAGTGTTTTCACACGAACGAAAGACGACATGTATATAGAACTTCCAGATATTTTTTTCTTATTCAATTTTCTAGTTCAAGTCTCAAGTTTGCTCTCTATACATTCAATTAGTAACAAAAATCTTTGACCTTGACCTTCCTTGTACATTTTAGTAAGTTGTTCATGTCCATGTCATGTTCGTGACATACCTTTTTGGTCATCTCATTTGTATTGTATTTTTTATACGCTTCCATGTAATGTTTATTTACTATTCTGTATATTCTGAGATATGTCCAAATAAAGTTATTATAAAAAAGAAAAAGTAAACGTCATTCATCTTTTCGCGCCCGGAACATGGACTATGCCAAATTGGAATGTAAAAATGGCCATATCGTCTTATTTTACTTAGAAATACGGATGGCACATGAGCAATAGATCTCTATTCCAGCAATAAAAAATTTAACTTCGATACAGTACTTTCCGGCCAACTGGGCCCCAAGATTTCTTTCGGGCTTCCTTTAATAAGATTCTCTACCTACTTTTTCTTCAAGTTGCATAGTGTAGTTCTCGCGATGTAGGTAGAACAACTCAAGGGTTTCGTGATAGGATCAAGCAACATGTGCCAAGTGTTACACAAAACAAGACTGTATCATTAAGGCAGCAACCTTAAAGGCAATTTACTTCTGCTCAAATGATCAATTGTGGTTCCTCAGTCGGTCGAAAGGAAATATCAAAAGGGGTCAAGGTACAGAGTTTGCAAGTAGTAAAGTTGCAATTAAATAGCAAGAGGACTACTTCAGGTCAATCCTGAATTTATCCAAGACCAGCTCCAATACAGGGCATATTACAAATGATTTCGTCGTGAGATTGCATTTATTAGTGCTCTGGAGTATTTGAAATTTACGATAGGCAAATGTTTTTTCAACGTCAGTTAAGGAAAGCTACATGGTGACAACAGATACATGGCTAAACCCGGGAAATATAAAATTCTTTGCAATCACTCGCAATTGGTATACAAAATATAACTTATTTCCAAGTCTAAATCTTTTTTTTATAATTCTTTTTTATACCAAATTGATTGATATGAAATCTGTACGAGGTTTGTAAACTGTGCCATACCTTCACAATCGTTCATCTTTGTTTTATGACTCGACTGATTACCCTGATCAGTTACGTTTTTACATAATGACATTAGGTGATTATGTAAATTACTCTGCGAGAATGTTTTGTTCTCTGTGAGGTTGCAACAAATGCCAAGCTCGGTACAGTTCGACAAATGATTGGACTCTGGATTTGTTTCTCTAATGCAGTAATCATAAACTTCTAAAACAAGAAAATAATAGATGTGAGCTTCTAATCAAAGGAAGTTTCTTGCTCAGTACTATACTGATAATTATACATGCACTAACATTTTTATCCTATGTTTGTGTTCTGGGATCGGACAGGCTTCGGAGGCCAGTTTCCTCTAATTCTAGAGCCACTAGCGTCATGGCCACTAAATTTTCACTGGATTGTCCCAAAAGTACGACGAGCATGTTGACATAGTGACTTAAAATGACAGAATTTGTAGGCAAACTATTATGCCATTAAATTCTGAAGTATTCTTGCAAAGCTTTGAAGTTTCCTCATATGATAAATTATATAATAACTAAATAAATGTAAATAGTGAAACTTTAAATTCCTCTGACTTTTTTATTTCCAGAGATAGTTTGTAGTTTCAGAATTTTAATTATTATGTGTGGAGCTTATGAGATCATAAACTATCTAATTTACAATTCTTGAAAGCTCGAGTATCTCAGAAGATACGCGCGATAACAACAAACCCAGAACCTCATTGTTTCTCGTTTCAAAAGAATGTCCCGATCAGATCAAAATTAATTTAAATGTTAGATTTTTTGCCATGGAGAAGCACTTCAAAGGCTCCCTTATGATGCTCCATACTAAAAATTTTATGTTCATCTCGTTTGTAGGATTGGTGCCTCAATTCTTTGAATTTTTCTACCAACAATAATTATATTTACATGTTTCGCAATCATCCAACAATTTCAATCCAAAGATAACATTTATTTTTACCTGTATAATCAATCATTTGTGAACTTTCCCCTTCATCCTGGGGGATACAATTGAAAGAACAAGATGCATTATTAAAGTTAAAACAACGCCAAACAGGTCCGTATTAATGTTAGTTCAAATACTTACCAGATGTGCTTGTCGAATAAAATACGTAAGGAAGAGAAAGTACACCTTAACTGAGTGCATCTTTGATCAAAAGTATCTCTCACAAAGAATCATGCAAGTTGGTGTCTCTACACGCAATGCACAACGAGGACAAAATAATTTTCAGCTCTGGCCAGTTGCTTGCAAGATGTTCGCAAGCTGTACTTACATTTCCATCAGCACGCATGAAGAATATTTTTAAAGTGTCAATAAACCAATAGCTGCAACGGATGGCATTTTTTATTAGGGTAAGATATTTTTAAAAATATTATTAGAAGCTGATGCAATCTGCTCACCTACCTCTCCAAATTCGAGAGTTAAATAAATAATCCTGACCTGGTGTAAGATATTGCCTCAACTCAAACCTTTAGTGGCTTATAGCACTAACTCAATTAGTATTCATGCTCCTTTCACGTCGTATTGAAACAGCGCCATAAAACAAGTCCATATATAGCATACAACGTAAATATGTGATCCCAATGTTTAAATATGATTGTCTCGTTCTCTCCAATTCATTGTGGGACAGGCCTGTGTACAGAGAGCATGTGTATCCCAGATACTAAACCAGTAGATGTTATTTACAATGAATTGAAATAAAATAGTCTGCAGATGGATTTGACAACCCAAATAACTTTTCTAACGATGATGTCTTAAATTCACTGGAAAAAACTTAGATCTAAACAATTTATTTTAAAGCAACAAAGATCCTAGCGAGGGACGTCAAAACCTCAATGTAGTCCTTTATCCCACATATAAACCCCTGTTACACTAACAGTGTTCATATTTACAATGCTAGAAGCAATTGATAATTTTTTAAAAATTGTCAGAGACAAATCATCGTTATTACACCTTTTGCTGTTCATCACCAGAAAATATACTATCATTAATGCCAACCACAAACTCAATGCAAAAATACATTAATTTTATTCAATCGAAGTTCATTAGCGTACCTACTTAGCCATTGCCATCAAAAGGCATTCTATAGCGCTAACAGACGACCATTAATATCATTCTACTATCCCTAATTTATAGTAGGACGGTGTTAATGGTCGTCTGTTAGCCCTATGGAATGCCCTTTAATGCAAATGGTTGCATATCTACGCTAGTGAATGTTGATTGAATAAAATGAATGTATTTTTTCGCTAATGAGTTTTAGGTTGGGGCTAATGATAGTATATTTTCTGCTAATGAACAGCAAAAGGTGTATATCTGGAAGGGTGAATACAATAAAAAAGGCCGCACACAATTTGGCCACAAATTAACAATCCAAACTGGAAGTAATTTTATATTTATCCTGCTTATTGTAATATTTACGTTTAAAATTTCAATTCTGTTTTATTAAAACAAAACGTTCGGTGAGAATAATTTTTAACGGCTTAACAAATATTAAGTAATCCATCCTCACAACTAAACTATTAAACAATAGATGATAGTATGAAGACTTTGTATTAGTTGCGGGCTTATGTTATTTTGTGCCGTTTTCCAATCAAACTTCTCACTGATTTTGCCTTGAAGAAAGACTTTTTTATTAGTTGACCAGACTTTCCTTCTTAAAAGTGAAGCATTTTCATAGGTTATCAGTCAGATACCACCAGCATTACAGACAGGTCAAAATTGAAAATTAATTTGATGTTATTTTTTTGTTTTGTTTTTTTAATTACAAATTGATAAATTTTACATTATCTCAAAGTTGGTTACAAATGTATAAGATGTGCTATCATAAAGATCTATGTCCAGTATTCATCAGGATTCATCTCAACACAAAAGTTACAGCCGTAAATTTACACAAAGAAGTCGGCTTCAAACGTTCTTGAAAGGTTTTAAAATCCAGATGAAAGCACTGCTGGTCGAACATGGTAAAGGTCATTATCCACAAGACACCCGGCAGGTGATAAAGGCTGAACTGCGAGACAACTGCTTCGCCAAAAGATTGTTTGGTGACCAAAAACAAATAGCTTGGCAGCGAGTTACCTGGTGGCTGTTTGCCTTGTATTCTTGTTTCGAGCCCGAAATACATCCCCACGTCTTCATTGGGGCGACATTTCATAGAGAAAACGATCCTGAATGAGGCAATAAAATCTTTGTGTTGAGAGCAGAGGGATAATCCAAAAACTGGCACAGGCTGGACAAGCTTTCTGGACGATGAGTGTTTTATCTCACTTCTCAAACAAATGACCTTGAACATTGTACAGTTAAATACCACAAAATGTTCTAAAATCATCGTTCTACAGAGATTAATGAACCAGAATCTTCATACTACTTTCCCATTAAACACCAGTAAAATTCAGGTGACAATATTTAGCACAAGAAGTCTCCTTAAGGAGAGGATGAAGTTGAGAAGCCACTTTTGAAAGCTGCTCAAAACATATCCGTTCGGAGAACTTATATCTCAAAACTCCTCGATTCAGACGTACTAGTGATCGTGTAGCTCAGGTAAGTGGTTATCAGAACGTGAAAGTTCTCGATATTTATACAAATCATCATATATTTAATCCCAAGAGGAATATCAAAGCCCAGCAAAATCTCTTTACGAAAGCCATCGAGTCGGACACAGAAGTAAAATCATAGTATTTAATAAAGTTCTAAAGTTTCGTTGTATCATCACAACATCATCAGAGAATAATTGCATTACTGCCTAAAGCTTAAGTATATAGTTACAGGGTGTGATAATGCATTAACCAATCAGAGGACGTACTAAAAATAAAAGTTACAGATAGGAGTAACACTAACAACATGGAAGAGTGAAAGAGAATTATAAAAGGAAGAGTGGTGCTGAGCCAATATTGGCATTTAAAGAGGGTTTAAGATTGCGAATGAGTAGACTTTCTCGTAAGAGAAGTTCGAAGTCGAAATGACAAGAAGAAAGGATTTTAAAATCATCAAGGGAGACCGGGTGACCCGTGTCGCGGTGGTGTGAGAGAATACTGGTGAGGGGAGGGTTGCTGCGCTTTTTATCTGTGAGAGGTGAGATTCCCATATGGTCAGATACGCGTGTATGGAGGTGCCGGATGGTTTCTCCGACATACGAAGCTCCGCAGCTTCGACACGTAAAATGATAAACTACATGCGATCTTAAACCTAGAGAAATCTTGTCTTTAAAAGAAAAGAAATGGAAAAATCTAACCTATGGGCGAGCAACACATCTAATGTTATTGTGAGGAAAAGCAGATGAAAAAAGTTTTTTTATCTGAGTTCGGATTTGAGAGAAATGTTGCCCAGTAAATGGTCTAGAAAGGAGGCGATACATCTGTCAAGAAGTTTTACTGGATAACCATTGTTAATAAAAATGCGTTTTAGTTTTTCTAGTTCAGCATGAAAAATAACGTATGTAGAACAAATACTGAAACAACGGTTAAGTAAACAGAAAATTAAACCCCTTTTGTAAGAAAATGGGATGAAGGAATCAAAGGAAGTAATAAGACCTGTGAAAGTGGGTTTGAGGTAAACATTAGTTGAAAAGCAACCATTGGAACGGACGATATTGATGTCTAAGAACGGCAACGATTTGTTGACTTCTAATTCATGCGTAAATTTTATTTTGGAATGCCTAGAGTTGAGATAGTTAAGGAACGGAATAACGTGATCGGAGGAACAAAATAAAATGAAACAATCGTCAACATAACGACTGTAAAACAACGCTTTAAAATTAGACGGGCAATCATTAAGCCAAACAGACTCATAGTTAGAAAGGGAAATATTCGCAAAGAGAGGTCCCAGGGGAGAACCCATGGCAACGTCATTAACTTGTTGATAGACTTCGCCGTTGAACAGGAAATGGCAATTTTTTTACCGCTAAATTTAAAAGCTTTCGAAACTCAAAAATAGAAAAACCTTGAAATTTAGTGGAGTTGGTAAAAACCTTTTGAATTATGATTTCAATGGTTTCATCTAACGGGATGTTGGTGAAAAGAGATGTTATGTCAAAACTGGCCATAAATAGCTCATTAGTGTTAAAAGGTAATTCGAGTAATTCCTTAACAAAGGAGAAGCTATCAAACACGGAATAAGTATTATTAGAAAATGGACGAAGTAAAGGAACAAGAAATTTGGCAATGTTAAAAGAGTGAGAGCGCATAGAAGAAAGAATGGGTCTAAGTGGAACGTTAAGTTTGTGTATCTTAGGAAGACCGTATAAAATACCTGGACGAGAACCGGTAGGACTAAGATTTCGATAGTGACCATCGGAGATAATACCGTTCTTATTCAGTTTCTTTAAATAGTTCTTAATCATGATTTCACGCTTTAGTGTTAGCTTCATGGGATCTATGTCAAGTTTCTGGAACTTGGTTTCATCAGCGAGAATGTCATTCATCTTTTCGTAGTAATCCGATTTGTTGAGGGTAACCAAACCATTTCCTTTGTCGGGTTTAACAATGATGTTAGTTTGATCTCTTCTCAGTGATGTTAGGGTTTCCCGTTCATCATGAGTGAAAATATATGATGGAGGAGAATAGCTTCTGAACCTAGAGATAGCTATGTTTTTCATTTTAGTTCTTACGAAATCTTGATCTAAGCCGGAGACAGGAGACACTGGTTCGTGCTGGATTTTCCGATAAAGCAGTTCGAAAGGAATGAGAAAGTCACAATTATTCAACTTCTTCGGCGGGACCTCTTTTTGCGAATATTTCCCTTTCTAACTATGAGTCTGTTTGGCTTAATGATTGCCCGTCTAATTTTAAAGCGTTGTTTTACAGTCGTTATGTTGACGATTGTTTCATTTTATTTTGTTCCTCCGATCACGTTATTCCGTTCCTTAACTATCTCAACTCTAGGCATTCCAAAATAAAATTTACGCATGAATTAGAAGTCAACAAATCGTTGCCGTTCTTAGACATCAATATCGTCCGTTCCAATGGTTGCTTTTCAACTAATGTTTACCTCAAACCCACTTTCACAGGTCTTATTACTTCCTTTGATTCCTTCATCCCATTTTCTTACAAAAGGGGTTTAATTTTCTGTTTACTTAACCGTTGTTTCAGTATTTGTTCTACATACGTTATTTTTCATGCTGAACTAGAAAAACTAAAACGCATTTTTATTAACAATGGTTATCCAGTAAAACTTCTTGACAGATGTATCGCCTCCTTTCTAGACCATTTACTGGGCAACATTTCTCTCAAATCCGAACTCAGATAAAAAAACTTTTTTCATCTGCTTTTCCTCACAATAACATTAGATGTGTTGCTCGCCCATAGGTTAGATTTTTCCATTTCTTTTCTTTTAAAGACAAGATTTCTCTAGGTTTAAGATCGCATGTAGTTTATCATTTTACGTGTCGAAGCTGCGGAGCTTCGTATGTCGGAGAAACCATCCGGCACCTCCATACACGCGTATCTGACCATATGGGAATCTCACCTCTCACAGATAAAAAGCGCAGCAACCCTCCCCTCACCAGTATTCTCTCACACCACCGCGACACGGGTCACCCGGTCTCCCTTGATGATTTTAAAATCCTTTCTTCTTGTCATTTCGACTTCGAACTTCTCTTACGAGAAAGTCTACTCATTCGCAATCTTAAACCCTCTTTAAATGCCAATATTGGCTCAGCACCACTCTTCCTTTTATAATTCTCTTTCACTCTTCCATGTTGTTAGTGTTACTCCTATCTGTAACTTTTATTTTTAGTACGTCCTCTGATTGGTTAATGCATTATCACACCCTGTAACTATATACTTAAGCTTTAGGCAGTAATGTAATTATTCTCTGATGATGTTGTGATGATACAACGAAACTTTAGAACTTTATTAAATACTATGATTTTACTTCTGTGTCCGACTCGATGGCTTTCGTAAAGAGATTTTGCTGGGCTTTGATATTCCTCTTGAGATTACGTTTTCCGCCTGGTCAATCCATAGCTGATTATATATTTAACTTCAGCAAAGAATGCCGTTTACTCCTAGTCACTCAGCAAATGCCCTAACAGAAAGCGAGCTGCCTTAAGTCCTTTGTTCATATTTATCAGAAAGATCCAAGACAAAGCATTGCAGTAAAAAGTGAACAGTAGGTCAATGTGTATTGCAAGAAGCTAACTTTGAGAACTGCTTTTTCAAGTCAAATTGTCCATTTACCAAGGTGGCGCCCAAAAGTGAAACGAGCCGCAATTATCATGAAACCCATATCTGTTGCCGGTCTTAAATCGCTTCCTGGCTTCAGTGTTCACATGATGTAGACAACGTCTGAGAGATCCATTAAAGGGAAATAAGAACTAGACCAAATAGAATTGCTTCAATGCAGACCTTAAGTAGCCTTAGATAGGCTTGGTCATTATGTAGAACAGTGTCAACAATATACTAGTCCCTGAGCTTGCGCTCGGCATCCTTGTGTGACGGCAATCCATGGATATATCCCTATATATATGTATATATATATATATATATATGTATATATATGTATATATATATATATATATATATATATATATATATATGTATATGTATATATATATATATATATATATATATATATATACACACACACAAATCCTTGTGTGACGGCAATCCATGGATATATCCCTATATATATGTATATATATATATATATATATATATATATATATATGTATATATATATATATATATATATGTATATATATATATATATATACACACACAAATAGAGACAAATGTTTAGCTGTCGCTACTCCGAGTTTCATGCACTTTGGCGACCATTATGCAACTGACAGATTGTTTAATTATTCACGCAATAAATTCTATTTCAGAATCATCCTCAGGGTATTATGAAATGATAACTTCACAATTAACCTACACTGCTGAAGTCAACTGAAAAATGTTGACTCGAGCGGGATTTGAACTCGCACCTTCGGGATACCGGTCCGCCGCTCTACCTGTTGAACTATCGAGTCCACACGGATTGGAGGCGAGTTTTTATCCAATTTAAGTGCACGAAATATTCTCGCGACAACTTAACGCTATCCATGAGGATGGATGTGCAGTGTTTCAATTCTATTTCAGAATCATCCTCAGGGTATTATTATTTCATAATAGAATTGAAACACTGCACATCCATCCTCATGAATAGCGTTAAGTTGTCGCGAGAATATTTCGTGCTCTTAAATTGGATAACAACTCACCTCCAATCCCTGTGGACTCGATCACTCAACAGGTAGAGCGGCGGACCGGTATCCCGAAGGTGCGAGTTCAAATCCCTCTCGAGTCAAGATTTTTCAGTTGACTTCAGCAGTGTAGGTTAATTGTGAAATTATCATTTTGCGCAATAAACACTACTGAAATATGAACTATGTTATAGGTTTTGTTAGGTGAACGCATTTGGTGAAAAGTTTTGAGCATCTGTTTATTAAGTTTTTCCCCCCTTCTAGACAGAGGTTGCATCTTCTGGAGTTTCCTTTACCAGCCGGAGAGTGTTTTAAGAGTGACCATTTTATGTTGCAATCTCGTTTGCCACGTTTGTCTCCACACGAGATTAGAAAGTTCCGTCTAGTTTGCATACTTCACGTTGGTAAATGATATTTTATGGTTCCGGAATCTTTCTTTAAAGGCGTTGGCAATGACACCGAAGTAAATGTGTTTCTCTTGATTATCGGCGCTCGTCACTACGGCCTAGTATACAACGCTTTTTCCTAGGTATTTTCCGTTGACTGAGCATTCGATGGCTTGACGGCAGTTGTAGGTTCAGGTTAGGTCGTTATTCGTGTTTGATGTGCTGGATGGATTGTCGTGTTTCCTAAGAATCGTTTTGTTGTGTTTTAAAATGACTGATTTCATGTTTTCTGTACAGCTGTAACTTACTCGTACCGTGTGTCTGTTGAATAGAGTGCTGAGTCTGTTAGCTGATGGGAAATATTTGTCTATGCGTTGTAAGAAGTCGTGTGCGATGCTCGTTCGGACGTTTTTATTAAAAGGTGAGTTGAACCAAATGGTGTTGCGTTGTCTGTTTCGTCTTGGGTTGTTTGGTGTAGGGTTGTATAGGTGTTATATATATATATATATATATATATAACACCTATACAATATATATATATATATATATACAACCCTACTGTGTAGATGTTTGTAAGCTTGGATATATGTATGATGAAAAGTTTGTTCTCAAGCTTTTTTATCTCAGAAAATTTTTGAGCTCTCCAACAGGAATCGAACCCGTGTCTCCCGATTGCGGGTACGGTTGTTTTACCACTAGACTATAGGGTCTCAGACAGCAAGCATGATGTTAATTAGAGACCTGGTTCGTAATATTGATATGCCTCTTTCGTACTTGAAAGCTGAACATACCTGTGATGTGATATTGTGTATGGGTAAAGTTCATCTTACTAAGTGTAGATGTTTGTAAGCTTGGATATACGTATGATGAAAAGTTTTTTCTCATGTTTTTTATCTCATGATGTTAATTAGAGACCTGGTTCGTAATATTGATATTAACATCAATATTATTAACATCATGAGCTCAGAAATTTTCTGAGATAAAAAAACATGAGAACAAACTTTTCATCATACGTATATCCAAGCTTACAAACATCTACACTTAGTAAGATGAACTTTACCCATACACAATATCACATCACAGGTATGTTCAGCTTTCAAGTACGAAAGAGGCATATCAATATTACGAACCAGGTCTCTAATTAACATCATATGCTTGCCGTCTGAGACCCTATAGTCTAGTGATAAAACAACCGTACCGGCAATCAGGAGACACGGGTTCGATTCCCGTTGGGGAGCTCAGAAATTTTCTGAGATAAAAAAGCTTGAGAACAAACTTTTCATCATATATATATATATATATATATATATATATATATAATAGCGAGACAAAGTAAACTTGGGTTACTTCATAAAAATTTACTACAAATTTGTTTCGTATGACAAGCTGAGCTTGCCACACTCGTCAGGTAGTGGTCGTGTCAGCTGAAGTTGCCCAGGAAACTTGATAATGTCTATAGGGCTTCCGTCATACGGTAAAAATGCGGGGTGAATTATCAAATATTACAGAGCAAGTGTTTTTTCCTATGTCTACAAGTTGTGATTAGTTCGTTTCTGGAATTTAGTGAGCTTAGCTCAGGATGGCAGATGATAAGGAATTTTTCATGTAAACATAAATTACATTTATTTGTGCTGCTAGAATACGCTTTACACCGTCTGATAATTTGCCACTTTAACGAAAATTTGATGTTATTGTCCCTTAAGTTCCAAATGTATTTGCTTAGGGCCGTGTTATTTCTCTGAGTCGGGTTCCTAAAGGAGCTCGTGTGATTGTTATATTGGGACTTGAATGTGCCTTCAGTGATACCGATGTAGGTCTCGACTTTGCTGTTGTCTTCTCTCTTTACCGTAGCTTGGTATACGACTCTGTCTGTTATGCATTTTACATTTAGCGAGCAGGATTCTTTATGGCGGCAGTTGCAACTTGGAGAGTCGGGTGGGTTGGGTTGAGTCTGGTTTTCTTTGCTGAGTATGTGTTTTGTTGTTTGATGCGATGATGTTTGCGACGTTTGGCATGCAGCTATAGCTTAATTTCAAAGTGTTCCGATTGAATATTTTGTGAAGCGGATGGTTTGATGGAAAGGACCCGTCAACGATCTTTAAGAATTTGTGTCCTATGTTTGTGGCGACAATGGCGTTGAATGGCGGGTTGTACCATATGGTATTTCTGTTTCTGTTTCTCGGATGTTTTGGTTTTGTTGGTTCGGGTTTGAAGTTGAGTTTGTAATCATAGCCGCTTCTTTTTAGGGCTTCTTGGAATGGTGGGGTCGCGGAGTCAAATGAGTGTTTGTCGGACGAGATATTAGATAGACGTTTATTAATGTTTTCTGGTATGCTGCGGAGTACTGAAGGCGAATGATTGCTGTGGCGGTTGACGTATTGCAAGACGTTTCCCGCCTTTGTGAAGGGCTTGTAACTCGAGGATGATAAATCTAGTGTGACATCTAGATAATAAACGCATTTCTTGTTAGCTTCGATGGTTAGTTTTAGGTTGTGTTCTCTAGAAGTTCAGCAAATAAGTTTCTTTATGTTTTCTATCTCCCTTGGTGTTTTGTTGAATGCGGCTAAACCGTCATCTCTGTAGAGGCCAATGTTGTTTCCCACAGCTGGTGTTAATTGTGACAAGATATACGATCTCACGAGTTCGCATGTTTCGGCCCCATTAAAAACTGTCCATGGTTACATCAAAATGCTAGTTGGATGATCTTTTGCACCATGTTGTGTTTTGGTTGAAGAGCAGAGATTTCTTTGTATGAATGATGTTTTTCTCTTCGTCAGTTATTGTGTCGTTCTGCGAGGCAAAAGTTAGGGCTTGGGTAAGGAGATCTTGTGATATTGACGGGTAGAAGTCGACAATGTCGAAAGTTATAAATGAATGTGATTGCTTGTTCGGTATGTTGTTAAACCATTTTAGGACTGCGTCAGTGCTTTTCCACTGGTTTAGATTAGTTGCCAAAATGATTTTGGAGCTAATTCTTTGCAGGATTTGCTTACTGATAATGCCAATTTCTGATTTTGTCGGGTTGATTAGTCTGCAACATAGGGTTGTTTTTAAAGTTCGGTTTGTGGTCTCTTAGTGTGACCAAGGCGTTTTTGGTGATAGGGCGTCGATTCTGTCGTGGAGGTTCAGGTTTTTAGCAATCTTTCTTTCTTCTGAAATTATGTTGTTGGAGGCGTGATTAGGAGCTTTCTTGTAAGATTTTGTAACGGCAGTGTTCATGAGCGTTTGGTATGAGTGGGCGTCTAGGATAAGAGATGAGCATCTTTTTGTCCGTTTTGATTTTTGTTGTGTCCTGTGATAATTGTTTCTGGAAGTTACATTTGTGGTTCGTGAACTGAATGCTTTGGATGAGTAAGAGCATTTTGTCTTCAAATTCGGCGAGTTCTTTTATCAGAGGTGGAAACCTCGTGGTGAGGAATTCAAATGATTCTTTTGTCGTGGGTTTCTCCGTTGGCTTTAAAAAGTGGCAGGCTTTCCACCGTACGCGTCGTAGGAAGGATTCTGTTTTTTCGATGAGGTATTTCAAGTAATCCGTAGGGTGCGCGATAGGTATATTCTTAGTTGAGTATCCAAGGTTGACCGGTTCCATATCGATAACATAACAATAACCAAAAAAGCATCATATGGCTAGAATCTGGTTCTCCTGCACATGTTGCTTTGGAGGAAATTGTTATGAACAAGAAACTCCAGAGAGACCTTGGAAAACTGACAGAATTCCGTCACACTGGTGAGTTAGAGTTGTACCATTCTCTTATGACAAAATATGTTCCAAAACGAGAGCACTTTTAAGGTAGACGAACGATCTTCAAGCTCGATACTCAGAAAATGATTTCTGAGCCCCAGACGGGGATCGAACCCGCAACCTTCTGATGACTGGTCAGACGCTCTAACCATTGAGCTACCGAGACTCAGATGGTGAGCTAATGTGCGAATTCGATATATATGGGCGACCTAAGCGGAAACCACTATATATTAATAATGATTGAAGCAGTTTGATGTTTGAGAAACATGAGAGCTTGGATAATCTTAATAAACCCAAGCTCTCATGTTTCTCAAACATTAAACTGCTTCAATCATTATTAATATATAGTGGTTTCCGCTTAGGTCGCACATATATATATATATATCGAATTCGCACCTTAGCTCACCATCTGAGTCTCGGTAGCTCAATGGTTATAGCGACTAACCAGTCATCAGAAGGTTGCGGGTTCGATCCCCGTCGGGGTCTTAGAAATCATTTTCTGAGTATCGAGCTTGAAGATCGTTCGTCTACCTTAATATATCCAAGCTGTCATGTTTCTCAAACATCAAACTGAGAGCACTTTTGTTATAATGGGATGGTAGCTCGAACTCAGTTAGCCATCCTGGATCGCAGTGCTAATGTCAACAAAAGCCAAGCAGAAGTGAAGAAGGGAGATAATCAAGGTGAAAAAAGTTACAAGGTGGTTTGTGGCAAACAAAGAAAGAATTGGGTGGCCAAAGAGATTAAAGTCCCCAAGTCAAATACCTCTGTTGAAGGGATGATGAATGATGTCATTCTCTGCAAGAAAGGCGAGAAATTTAAATACAAGCCAACTGCTCAAGCTGTAAATGTATTGCACCAACTCCCAGACCAGCAAAACAAGATGTTATTAATAAACATAAAAAAGAATGACTGGTCAATAAAAATGCCAAAGATGTCTGCGGTTTTGCTGAACTGAGAGTTATTGTAATGCTGACATGAATCAAATACCTTAAATTTTTATGCAACACTGAAGCTATTCATCAGCAAAGCGAAATCCCACAAACTCAAAGTCATCTTCATTTCCTGGTGGTAGAAAGTGTGCTCGGATGCGGCAGACAGCACAAGATGGAAGAACAACTTGTACTTCCCTTCCTACAACCCCCCAACACTATCGCACTAGCTGACGATAAGCGACATGCCTGAAGATTTTGTGCTCAGGACCTTCATATGCATTGTTTCCATACTGTTGTTTAAACTGGTACCAAGCGGCCTGCAAAACCCATCGATCTAAACAGACTGTACCAAAACCTGGGTTATTTGTTATACAACTGTACGGCATGGTTGGTTTTACGTACTGTACAACCTCCTGGTTTTTATTAGCGGCCTGCAGGATTTCAGAACAACAGAGGCATTCTTCCTCCCTATCCGTTATCTGACAATGTTGGCATCGACACCTAACAACAAGAAATGATTTTGCTGGGAATGATACAATTTAAGAACAAGAGAAACCGATTCATCAATATGAACAATAAATCGCAACTGATTACCAGTTTAAGTTACCCAAACGAACTAGCGACTCTTCTCCATCGACCGACATATTATTTCCTTCCCCTTCGATGTCAGCAGACTCACCACTGGCACTGTTTGACTCTCGTATAGGTTTAAACTGATAGCCCAGGACTACGCCTGCTTGTAGAATATCTCTGTGAAATTCGTCTAAACTCTCACCTGAGGAACTAAAAGCGCTTGAGTCCGATAAATCAATGCTCGACGAATTTAATGCATTACCATCCATGATGAACACTATACAAACACTAAAACAACAACAACTTCGAAGCACGCATTGACGTCACAAAATGAGGCCGCTGACAAATCCGTGTCAGCACGGAAAAGAACAACATGGCGTCCAAATTTGAGAAAATTGCGAACTTTGAGAAGCAGTATCTCCTTCAGTATGAATATTTAGACCGTGATACTTCAGGAGAAACCTAATCATGGTAGGATCTTTTATTTAAGCACAACTTGTTTTTGGACTGGAGTTCCCCTTTAAGGAGGCGGATAAGGGTTCTGCGGTAGTGGTTTGGGGGTTAAAAGAATACGTTGAGGAAGCTTATAAACAGCTAAGTGAAATGGCTGTTTACGAGAGGGTTGGTGAAAATCCTTTTGATAAATTATGTAAAGAGGTTGATAGGAAATTAATTGAGTTAAAGGAAACCGGAATAATTTCAGAAGAGAACCGTCGTTATTTAAAAAGGAAAGATAATGGAGTCGGCAGATTCTATCTTCTTCCTAAAATTCATAAAAGATTGATTAGTGTTCGGGGGAGACCGGTAGTATCCAATTGTGGAACACCAACGGAAAGGATTTCGGAATTTGTAGACTTTTACCTTCAGCCAATTGTTAAAACCTTACCTCATGTTATTAAGGATACCACAGAGTTTTTGTGCAAATTAAAGAAGCTGGGTGATATCCCCGAGGGTGCCATTATTTGTAGTATGGATGTTGTGGGTCTTTATCCACATATTCCACACGACGAAGGATTAGAAAGTATAAGGGTAGTAATGCAGGAACATAATAGTAATTTGGATTTGGAAAAACGGTTTTGAAGAGTTGGTAGATTTGGCTAAATTAACTTTAGAAAATAATTATTTTGAGTTTGAAGATAAAATCTACCATAAAACGTTAGGTACTGCAACAGGTACAAAGTTTGCACCATCTTTTACCAACATCTTTATGTCCAAGTTAGAAGAGAAAATGTTGAGGGGATATCACCTAGATCCGTTGGTGCGGTGGAGTTTTTTGGATGATATTTTTCTCATTTGACTCCATGGAAAGGAAAGTTTGTTAGAATATTTAGATTATGTTAATTCATATCATCAATTAATTAAGTACACATGGGAATGGTCGTATGAAAAGCTTTTATACTTTGATGTTATGGTTAAGGTTCAAAGTAATAAAATCTCGACAGATGTTTATTGTAAGCCGACGGATAGGCATCAGTGTTTGCATTACCGATCCTGTCATCCGAGACATGTAAAGAAATGGATTCCTTATAGGCAAGTCTTGAGAGTTAAACGGATTTGTAGTATTGAGGAGAGTTATAGAGATAGATTACGGGATCTTCGTAGTAACTTAGTAACGTAGTAAAAGAGGTTTTAAGGAAAACTTGGTAGATTCTGAATTTGAGAAGGCCAGAGCTAAGACCAGGGATAGTCTCCTTTGTCAAGATGTTAATAGAAGAGATATTAAAAGAAATAAGAGATTGCCATTAGTTATGACGTTTCATCCTGCATTGTCGGGGGTGGGTAAAATTATTGATTCACTCTGGCCTATTTTGAATGCCTAGAAGGACATGAAAAGTATTTTTGAAGAAAACCCGATGATAGTATACCGGAGATCAAAAATTTAAAGGATAATCTTGTAAAGTCTAAATTTAAGGGAGAAGGTAGTAGGGATAACGGTATACAAAAGTGTGGTAAATCATGCTGTCAAATTTGCAATTTTGTGGACGGAGATTCTACATTTTGTAGAAATGGTCGTATATCTTATATTAATTATTTGTTTGATTGCGTTTCTGCAGGAGTGATTTACGTAATAATATGTTAAAAGTGTTCAAAGATTTATGTAGGCAGTACAATAGCATCTTTCAGGAGGAGGTTTAATAACCGTAAAAGTAGTGTCAAAAGGTATGGTAATGGTCAAAGGGGTATACCTGGATAACACTTGTATGCCCATTCTTATGAGGACGGTCATGAGGGCATTAAAGATATATTGGTAAAGATTATTGATCGGACGGATGTACCGGACCCAACGAAAAGAGAAGGTTTTTGGGCATATAAATTGGATTCTTTTGTACCTAAAGGTTTGAACCTTAGGTACTTCTTTTGAATGTTGTATTTTTTAACTGATCTTTTAACTTTAATTTATAAGTAACGTTATGTATAAAAGGAGCATCCTCCATCTTGTATTTCTCATTCTTGACAAAAAGGACAGTTGCCAAGAAACGTTAAATTAAAGTTTTATAAAGTTTTTAAAAGTTTTATCTTGTCAGATATATATATATATATATATATATATATATAGATAGATAGATAGATAGATAGATAGATAGATATATAGATATATAGATATATAGATATATAGATATATATAGATATAGATATATATGTGTGTGTGTGTATGTATATATATACATATATATATATTTATATTTACATACATATATATATATATATATATATATATTTATAACTACAGACGGAACCGTTTCGGCCTATTGGGCCTCATCGGTGTAGTGCTGATGAGCAGGATGGAGTAGCCTACATTATATAGGCGACTCAAATGTCCCACGCATGTGGTACATCTAAGCCATACCAGAGCGCTCTAACTAGAGACTAGTGAGATATAGACTCTCTAACTAGAGACTAGTGATAAATATATATATATTTATATATTTATTTATATATATATTTATAAATATATATATTTATATATATATATTTGTATATATATTTATATATATATTTATATATATATATAAATATATATATTTATATATATATATGAAAATATATATGAATATATATATATAAATATAAAAATATATATAAATATATATATATATATTTATATATATTTATATATATAATATATATATAATATATATATATATTATAAATATATATATATATTATAAATATATATATTTATAAATATATATATAAATAAATATATAAATATATATATATATATATATATATATATATATATATTTATATATATATATATATAAAGTTCCATGAAGTAATCCGAGTTTTGTCTCTCGCTTCTCTCATATTTTGCTCTACTTCGGTATCGAGCACTCTGCCCGTATATGGTTTCAATCAAGATATATTTGTCTATATTTGTCTATTTATATATATATATATATACACACACACACGTATATATACATATATATATATATATATATATATATATATATATATATATGTACAAATATATATACAGGTCAGGTCAGGAGGCCTGCTACTGGTAACCTGTAATCCAGTACTACCAGCTCCAGGGTGAGTCGTCGGCAACTAAACTGGCAACCCCATTAGTATCCTCCTGGAGACTGTCGAGGAGGGTGGCAAGACATCCTGCTGGAACTAAAAACAAAATCCATCAAAGGGCGTTAGCTCAGGAGAGCCAACTAAGGTCATCCGGTAAATAACTGAACAGCAAATCTCGGCTGACTTGTGGATACCTTCGGGAGAAGGAAAGGCTGCGGGAGTAAACCTCGTAAGGAAATCCGGAGCGAAGCCCCTAAGGCGGCTGGAGGTCAACTTTGACTTCCTTCCAGTAACTCCTGCAGCCAAGCTGGAGCCAAACGCACTGCTCTGCGTTCCTTTGGATTACATCAGTAAGGCCGAGAGGGGGATTCTGTTGACTGGGCATCCCAGGATCTCCATACACTTCGCCCAGGCTTGTACCCTGGAGAGGTCACTCCAGTGTCGCTGTTCACAGCGTCAGAAACAACACGGGCGGCAGCAGTTATAAGTTATAAGTCCAGAGTTATTGGCTTAAGCTCCAACGCTGCAGTCTGTCTCCGACGGCAAGAGGGATCATCGTAGTTCCACTGATCAACTATCGCCCGCCTCAAGCTGGGCATCCCCCAACCAGTAAAGTACTGACCCGCCACAGTCTTCCTGCTCCAATGGGTGCTTGGGGCTTAGGGAAAAGACCGATAAGCAGACGGGAAACGTCGCACCAGGTAAAGTAAGAAGAAAGAGGAAACTACTAATCTTGCGATTAGCTAGCTGGAATGTCAGGACAATGCGTCCTGGCCTCTCCGATGATCTACGCCAGGTTTATGACTCCAGGAAAACTGCCATCATCAATTGCGAGCTCAAGACACTCAACATAGGCATTGCTGCACTGCAGGAGACGAGATTCTCTTGAAACGGCAGCCTCAGAGAACAGAAATACACGTTCTTTTGGCATAGAAAGGAACCAGACGAACCACGATTGCATGGCGTTGGATTTGCTGTGAAAAACTCTCTACTATCATCAGTGGAACCGCCATCCAAAAGCACAGCCCTTATTCTCTTTCTTCGCCTCTTAACCCTCTTAGGGCCGAGCGAACATCCTGAGCGTTTACGCTCCCACTCTCTGTTCTTCAGATGAGACCAAGGATGAGTTCTACGAGGAGCTGAAGACTGCCATCAGAGAGGTTCCTGCCTCAAAACACCTGTACCTAATGGGGCACTTCAACGCCCGAGTGGGAGCTGACTTCGACTCCTGGCCTCGTAGCATCAGCCATTTTGGCATGGGCAAGCTAAATGAGAACGGACAGAAGCTGCTAGAGTTATGCTCTTACCACGACCTCTGCATAACCAACGTGTTCTTCTCCACCAAGCTGAACCACAGAGCATCCTGGCAACACCCCAGATCCTGCTACTGGCACCAGGTGGATCTCGTTATCATCCGAAGACTCTCACTGAACTGCGTCCTTGTTACCCGTTGTTACCACAGTGCTGACTTTGACACCGATCACTACTCGGTTGGCAGCAAGGTACGACTTCATCCCAAACGAATCCTTCGCTCAAAGCAGAAAGGACGCTTGCGCATCAACACAGCTAGGACATCAATCCCTGACCTATACGAGTGCTTCGCTGACTCCGTCGAAGATACTGTCAGCGACTCTCCCGCAAGTAGCGCCGAGGAGAGATGAAACCACATCCGTGATGCCATCTAAAATTCCACCATGGACACATTCGGCAAGCGAGAGAAGCAGAACCCTGACTGGTTCGAGGAAGGCATTGCTGAACTTGAGCCAGCGATCGCAGCCAAAGCGAACAGCATTGCTCAACTACAAGAGAAAGCCCTCAGAGAAGACACTCGCTGCACTCAGGAAGGCCAAGAATGTCGCCCAACGGATTGCTCGCCGCTGCGCCAACGATTATTGGTTGAACAATAATAATAATAATTTAAAATTATTTACACACAGTGGCCTTTCAGTCTCCTGTTGTTCAAAGGGCTGTGTTAAATTATGAACGACCATATACGATACTAAATTACAAACTGACAATATTACCATATAAAAAAACTATATAAACAACTATATACAATACTAGTTTACAAACTTACAATATTACTCTACAAAAAACTATTGTGTGATATTATTATCCCAGCTCAATTGCATACATCATTGATCACTCTCTTAATGGCTTTGACAGTGGTTACATTTAATTTTGTCATTGGAGCCTTGCCTGCTGAGGTTTCATTCCATAAAGCAGCTCCCCTGTAAGCAAAGCTCCTTTTTAAGAAATTTGTGTTAGGCTTTTGCAAATAAAACTTTTTATAATTACTTCGTAAGTCATACGTGTGGTTGGTAGAGACCTTAAACATCTGTATTAAGTATTCTGGAGCCATACTCTTTAGCTCTTTAAAAATCATAATAAGTTCTCTATCTTTTAATAATAAATGGATAGGGGTCCAATTAAGCATTTGAAAAATATTGGAAAATCTCTCTTCATAGCCTAAACCAGTTATGACCCGGTCCGCGCGCTTTTGAAATTTAGCCATTTTTGTAAGGTTCGCTTGATTATCATCGTGCCATACAGTGGAGCAGTAATTAGAATAAGGAAGTACAAATGTCTTGTATATAGTCACTAAAGTTGCTTGGGGAACATAGGGTTTTACTTTTCTAAGTACGACTATACAGGGTGTATCAAAAAAACCGCAAACTCTTTTGAAATCAGATATTTATGAAAGTTGCATAATTTAGCACTAATTGATCCTAAAGGTACATAAACACAATTCATGCTTGGGGATGTCAAAATTCGTACTGTGTGGTTATTCTAATAACAAGGAAAATTAAAACGTATTTTCAAATCCCAGAAGCATAATTAGTTGCACAGGCATTGAAATGCCATTTGCAGTATCTACTTATGCAAATTATAGTGTTTGCAGTTTTTTTGATACACCCTGTAGAACAAGAAATATTTTTACATTGTTCATTTATATGCTTCGCCATTGTAATTTATCTTCGATTATTACCCCAAGCACCTTTTTTCTTGTAGACTCTTTTGATCGCATGGTCTCCAATTTTAATTACAGGTTCATTTTCTAACTGTTCTAAATGCTTTCTCGAGCCGATAAGCATGTACTCTGTTTTTCCTTTATTCAACGTTAATTTGTTGGCGTCTAACCATGTTTTAACATTAACAATGTCTATCCCCAACTTGTATTTTATTTCAGAGACAGTCTGTCCAGGTGCAGTTAGGCTTGTATCATCTGCAAACATAATGGGTTCGGTCATTTGTAAGACATTTGGCAAGTCGTTTATGTAAATCGTAAATAGAAGTGGGCCGAGATTGGACCCTTGCGGAATGCTACACAAAATATTGAGGAAAGTTTACAAGGAATTATTTGCTTTACACACTTGTTTCCTGTTGCTAAGATGTGATCGAAACCATAATAGTGCCGACCCACGAACTCCATAGCACTCTAATTTAGATAATAGAATTTTTTGGTCAACTGTATCGATTGCCTTTTTAAGATCTAAGAACAACACCCCATTAATCAAACCCTCGTCCATGTTAGTCAACCAGTTATTTGTTGCATGGAGTAGTGTTGTTTCAGTTGAATGATTAGTGCGAAAACCCGATTGAAATTTGAATATTATCTTATGTTGATCCAGGTGTCTCATCAGTTGTTCATGTACTATTTTCTCAAAAATTTTAGCAACTACAGAAATAACAGAAATAAGCCTATAATTACCGCACGAATTTCTTTGTTCTGACTTGTAGATAGGAGTTACTTTGGCAGTTTTCCAATCGTCAGGAAATATACCTGTCTTAAGTGACAAATTAAATATTTGTGTCAATGGTTCGACAATTGCATCTCCTGCGGCATGCAGCAGTTTTGCATAAATTTTGTCGTAGCCCGATGATTTACTGGTTTTCATATGGTTGATTTCTTTCCTGACTTTACCTCGGGAAATCGTTTTGAAGATAAAATTATCTGATATAGGTGCCACGAACGCCAGTGGATCAACACCATTTGGTGTGATTT
The DNA here is from genome assembly GCA_030142905.1 of Heliopora coerulea. Lineage (NCBI taxonomy): Eukaryota > Metazoa > Cnidaria > Anthozoa > Scleralcyonacea > Helioporidae > Heliopora > Heliopora coerulea. The sequence continues at coordinate 37,651 of JASJOG010000157.1, forward strand.
CATCGGCCAACTTTGAGCCTATACACGAGAAGAAACGATTGAATTCGTTTGCAATGTTATCGTTGCCTGTAATTTTTTCCGCATCAACAACCAATTCATTAATTATAGTAGTTTTGGATATTTTGTTCAACAGTTTATTTATCACTTTCCAATTTTCTTTATGGTCCTTACATGTATTCAACTTATTTTTATAGTAATTAGTTTTTGTTTCTTCAATTATTTTGTTCAATTTGTTCCTACACCGTTTGTAGGCATTAAAATAATACGTTGAGTTAGTTGTAACCGCTTTCTTTTTGAGAAAATCCCTACAATGGCTAAGGTCCTTAATTTCTCTTGTTATCCAAGGATTATAAACGCTTCTAACTTTCTCTTTGTCTTAACGGTGCACGCTTATCGGCCAGGGAAAGAAATATAGCTTTCACTGCACTCCCAGCGTCATTTGGGTCATTAAATCGGAAAAGATTGCAGTTATTAAAGGCTCTTTTTAGATCATTTTCAAACACTTCCCTGCTGAAATTTTAAAATTGCCTTGTTTCGATAAAATTTGGTGTATCTTTCTGTGCACTAATTTTGCGGCACATGTATACCAAGCTATGGCCGCTAATCCCCAAATGAATGACTCCAGAAGTAATAGCAGTTCTATTTCCCGTGTGAGTATTAATAACATCTATTAACGTTTTTGTATTAGCTGTTATACGAGTAGGCTCTTTGATGTGTTGGTTTAACTGATAAACATCCATCAGTTCAACTAGTTTCTTAGAGTTTGGTCCAGCTGTATTTGCATACAGATCACAGTTTAAGTCACCTAGAATGATCAACTCTTTGTTTTCTGAATCAGTTTTCTTCAGAAATTCTTCAAACAAGTCAAAAACCTCTGTATTAGAATCAGGAGGCCTGTACCAAGTTAGTATTAAGAGTGGTCGACTCTTTTCAAGTGTTAACTCAATACAAATTGCTTCAAGATTATTAGGAATTAAATCGTTTCTCTGCTGTCTGTGGCAACATCCGCGCCACGTATGACGGCGTGAAGGCCTTCGGTCGAAGTACAACCAAGATCGCACCCCTTAAGTCTGCTTCTGGTGAAATTATCACAGACCGAGGCAAACAGATGGAGAGGTGGGTGGAGCATTACCAAGAGCTCTACTCCAGGGAGAAGATTGTCACGAACACAGCAGTTGAGAGCACTGACCTCCTGGCTGTTATGGAAGAGCTTGACGTTCCACCCTCCATAGAAATATTCAACAAGGCTATTGACTCCCTAGCCTGTGTCAAAGCTCCAGCAAAAGACAGTATCCCCCCAGAGGTCATCAAAGTTGCTTGAGCTCCTGCTACAGTGCTGAGAGGAAGGGAATGTGCCCAGGACGTGCGTGACGCTAACATCATCACGCTGTCCAAGAACAAAAGCGATCGCAGTAGCTGCAACAAATACTGTGGAATATACCTCCTCAGCATTGTTGGGAAGGCCTTCGCCCGTGTAGAACTCAACAGGCTGCAGGGACTCATAGAATGCGTATACCCCGAGACACAATGCGGATTCAGAGCAGGGAGATCAACAATAGATATGATTTTCTCACTATTACACCCATGAGGTAGTGGAGGGTTTCACCTACATTGGCTCTACCATCTACAACAACTTCTCCCTTGATGCCGAACTGAAAATCGAGAACAGCGATGACTCTCCTGGCAAAAAGAGTCTGGGACAACACCATTTTGACCACAAACTGTAGAATGACAGTGTGCCAAGCTTGCGTCCTTAGCACGCTGCTCTATGGCAGTGAAGCCTGGACTCCCGCCAAGAACACAGACGCAACGCCTCCCATCTGCGCTGCCTCAGATGGATCTTAGGCATCTTCTGGCAAGATTGTGTCACGAACAGGGACGTCTTGGCACAGGCGAGAATGCCAAGCATGTTCGCCTTGCTCACCCAAAGGCGTTTGCGCTGGCTCGGGCCATGTCAGCCGCTTGCAAGACCGCCGAATCCCTAAGGACATTCTATATGGAAAGCTTGCCCTGGCTCCAGACCGCCAGGCAGGCCTGTTCTTCACTACAAAGATGTTTGTAAACGAGCCCTAAAGGCAGGCAACATCAACCTAACAGGATGGGAAGCTGTGGTTGCAGACCGCAGCAGCTAGAGGCTTGTCGTCAAGACAAGCATCGAGATGAGCGAGCAGAGAGAGGAGCAGTGGGAACAGAGGAGAGAGCGCAGACGGGAGAAGGCAGCATCAGCACCCACAGAGACCAGGCGCGGTCTACATCTGCAGCAACTGCAACAGAGCCTGCCATTCCAGGATCGGGATGTACAGCTACAGCAGGAGCTGCAACCGACCACATACTAATCCTCGGCGCATACTCCATTGTCTTCCGAGTCAGAAGGATGCCAACGGTATATATATATATAGATTTATATATATATATATATATATATATATATATATATATACATGTAAATACATATTTATAAATACATATTTATATATACATATTTATATATACATATTTATATATACATATTTATATATACATATTTTATATATATATATTTTATATATATATATATATATATATATATATATAGATAGATAGATAGATATTTATAGATACATATATATATTTATATATAGATATATATATATAGATATATATATATTAATAGATATATATTAATATATATATATATTAATATATATTTATATTAATATATATATATACATCCTAACAAAAATACAAATACATCCAAAAATACATCCTAACGTCTTCAATGGGGTGAAATTTCATAGCGAAAAAAATCCTGAATGAGGCAATGAAATCTTTGTGTGGAAAGCGGAGAAAGCATCCAAAGACTATCATGGCCTGGACAACTCTTCTGGATGACGAGTGTTCTATCCCACTTCTCAAACAATTGACCATGAATGCTGTCCGCTTAAATACTGCAAAATGTTCAAAAATAATCGTCGTACAGAGATGAATGAACCAGAATCTTCATTCTACTTTACCAATGCACACCAGCAAAATCCAGGCGGTAATATTTCATACAAAAAGTCTCCCTTAGGGAAGAATGAAGTCGGGAAGCTATTTTTCAAAGCTGCTCAAAACAATTCCGTTCGCAAAACTTCTACTTCAAAGCTACTCGATTCAGACTTACCTGCGATTGTGCAGCTCAGGTAAGTGGTTACCGCAACTTGAAAAATCCCAAGATTTGTACTAATCGACATCTATTCAACTTCAGCGAAGAATGTCGTTTTAATACAGTTAGTCGCTTAGCAAATGTCCTGACTGGAAGCGAGTTCCCTTACGTCTTTTGTTCATATAAATCAGAAAGAACCAAGACAAAGCGTTGCTGCAAAAAGTGAACAGTTGGCAAATGCATATTCCAAGGAGCTAACTTTGAGAACTGCTCTGTCAAGTCATAAATTGTCCAGTTACTGAGGTGGCGAAACCAGCCGCAGGCACCAAGAAACCCATTTCCTTTGCCTGTCTTGAATCATTTACTGGCTTCAGTGTTCAAATAATGTAAACAACTTGCGAGTGATCCATACAAGGGAAAAAATAACGAGACCAAATCGATTTGCTTGAATACGGTACCTAAGTACGGTTTGTTCAACAACATACCAGTCCCCGAGCTGGCACATGGCATTTTTGAGTGACCGGAACCCATGGATATATATATATATATATATATATATATATAAAGATACATACACAAAGCAAAAATTTTTCTCCCTAGTAATCACCAAATGTGTAACAGGACTCCACGCACGTCAAGATTAATACCCTCGCACCGCGCTTTGCGCGGTGGGCGAGGGGATTATGATACACTGTAACTGCCTAGGAAGCCATTGGTTGTAATTTATCCAAAAGTACTCGAAACGAGTCGATTAGGATCTGCCACCATCTGTAGAACCAAATCATTTGGTCGCTGGTAACGTTTAACTTTTGCGCAAGTTTCTTGATATAATCGCATTTAAATCTGGACTATATAGTGGCAGGAAACGGATAATGGCTCATGAGCTTTATTCTCCACGTCTACACTCAAGAATACAGTCTTGGCACCGTAAATGACTTTGTTTTGTCTATCGAAGGCACTGTTCTGTAGGTGTAGAGGGCAGCGCGAGTTTACGCATACTAATGATTCATGTGATCGGTATATTGGCATACTTGATCTGGACAACATTTTTGACAGTGACAGTTTATATGTATACATATATATATATATATATATATATATATATATATATATATACATATATACAGAAAGAGAGAGAGAGGGGGGGAGAGACTAACAGACAGACAGACAGAGACAGACAGACAGAGACAACTTTATTGAACAACAGTAGTTTTTATCAATGTTCACATTGGTTTTCAAGAAAACCGTTACTAGTATAAAATTTAACTATATACAAATTTGTCATACTAAAAAAAGAAAACAAAGATTTAAAAATAATGAAAGTTGATAAGATTCTAAAAATTATTTACAGAAGATGCTTGTTTGATCATTGATGGTAGTTCATCCCATAATACAACACCGCTATACATTGAACTACGTTTTAAATACTCGGACTTAGGTGCTGGAATCTTTACATTTGCCTCAGACATTCGCAAATTATAATTGTGAGTGTGATTAACATGAGTAAACAGTTCATTTAAATGATTTGGAGAAAAACTATTAATGATTTTGTACATTAAGGTGACTATTTGTTGCTTTCTTCTAGTTTCAAGATTTCACCAATTTACATTCGATAAAATTTCATTCGAACTAATTTCATAACCTGATCTTGTTATGATTTGAGCAACTCTATTTTGCTATTTTTTTGTGCTTATTTTTTGAAACGGTGCCACAATTTCCCCAAACCATACTACAATAATCGAAATGAGGAGTTACAAGTGCATTGTATACAGATATCAACTGGGGCATTGATAATAAATTTCGCTAAACATGAAGCATCCTAAGCCCTTTTAGTATTTTAGGGTTAATTACAAGTTTTTATTATATCACAGGTCAGAACTTAGCATGCATTAAGCTCATTACAATGTTAAGCCTATAAAACTAATCCTCGTTTAACTTTCCCATATCTTCATTCTTCGTAAAGTAACAGTAATGGCAATCAAATCAGAATAATGGCTTAAATAAATCATATACTGAATTCAAAGGTAGAATGAAATACTGCGAGCTGTATTTTAAAAACAACTTCTACTGTCGTTTTTGTTTCTGAATCATTTGATTTCTTATAAATCATAACCGAACGCTAATCTTACCATTTCAGGAGTATTTAAAAGCAGAGTAATTGAGGAGAAGCGTGGCCCACAGGAACACCAGTACATTTCCCAGTGGGCCCCAACAATTTGTAATGTGTGGGTCCCAATGATTTGTAGGCAAAAGGTTCTTATGCAGAGAATTAGGTTGGGTGCAGAATTAACATAAACGTGACATTTAATGTAGAAGTAGCAAATTTAAGACTCTTGTAGGCCCTGCAGGGGGTTGCTTTTAATTCATTATATTTTACTATTGACGCATGTCTTTATAGACGCGTTTCATAATGTCAGTGGCTTTTTCTTAGTTTTATCTTAACGTATCACCAATTCAGATCATATTTTTATTGTTAACATTCTCCTCAGCATCCCTTTATAGCCCCTGCTAACTGTGGAACCTAAGCATGTCATTTCCAAGTCCCTTTTTGAGACACACGCCACCTCTGGATGCATTCGTTTTCGTAGTCAACGAGTTCAATCCAGTTAATGCGTATAAATGTAACTGAAAATATAAGTAAAAAGTGCACTTAGTTCACCTAATGCCCACTCTTTACTGCTCAAAGGCGGCTCGTCCCTCGCCCAAATCTAGCTGGGTATTGTGGCCAAATTTTTTTTTTTATGTTTCTTCCTACTACAAGTAGAATAAATCCTTATTTTCTCTCCCCAGGATACAACTTTAACATGAAAATCATGGCTGTAGTTTCACGCCTAAAACCATTTTAAACCTATCTGGGCTGGGCGAGTTTTGCTCATTGAATCGGGAGCAAAATGGTTGAGACATTTATAAACTCCCTGAGACTAATCTGCTTTTGAACATGAAAACAATCCTAAAACACCATCTTTCTCCCTCATTTACCCTCCCTTTTATACCATTGTTGCTCTCCTGTGATGGCTAAGTGTCAGACAAATCAAATTTATCTGGCTGACCGAAATTGCTTGGGAGGAAGAGAGGATGAAATCATACTAACCATTTTTGACTTAATGACGTAGTTTACTTGCCATAAGAGCGATTTTCTCAACATATTTTGTTCTTGACTGTAGAAAGGAGGGAAGGTTGGGCGATTTAGGCTCCAACAATAATTTCACTATTACTGTGCCCATTTCAATGAAACTGCGAAGAAATATCGAATATGCAATGCTCTACAAAATTAAATGTGACTTACCAATGATATAAGAGTAAAATACTTGGTGGAAAGTGATAAATAAGGTAAAAAATTAAAAGATTGATAGCTGTCATTACTAATCTCAAAGAATATCAATGTTTCGAGCAAAGGCTCTTCGTCAGGAAAGAAACGTATTATGAAATACGAGTAGCAACTAGACTACGTTTTTTGCGAAAAGGAGTCACGTGATAAAACGTTACTTAATGAAATGCGAGAAACAAAAACAAATAAATATGTATACGCAAATGCAAATACATATTTTTATTCCCCTGTGGGCTTAACCAAATGCCAGCTTGCTGATTGTTGTTTAAAAATAGCAAATGACTTCCTTGTCGTTACCTACTCGTTGATTTATTTGTTTTTGTTACTCGCATTTTGTTGGTTATCTTTTTATCACGTGACTCCTTTTCGTGTATAACCTAGGCTAGTTTCTACTTCTCTTTTAGAACACTTTTCTTTCCTGGCGAAGGGCCTTTGCTGGAAACGTTGATATTCTTTGAGATCAGTTACAGCAGTTATCAACCTTTTAACTTTTTACCTAAGGGTAACTTAGCCCCACATACTTAATGACGTCATTATAACGTCACTCAACCATTAACTTAATCTGGGGTTTGGTAGTGCTGTTGTTTTTCACCCGTATTTCTCCAGAAATATGCAATAAAGAAAACTATTCAATATGAAGCTTGAAGGTAGAATTTATAACATGTGAGGTAGTATATTTTATTTCAGAATCATCCCCAGTGTAACGTGAAGAGAATTTTTCATGAAATAGCCTAAACTGCTAAAGTCAATCTGAAAAGGTGACTGAAGAGGGATTTGAACTCACATCTTCGGCTTACCGCGTAGATTATTTGTTTACACAGAGTTTAAATGTGAGTTTTGATTGATAAATCTTTCTATTTTACGTAAGTATTATATAATATAACGTTCCTCGCTATTCCCAAGTATTTTATTAATCTTGCTGACATACATGCTGTTACGAATAATTGGCTTATGATGGCGTCATAAATGCAAGAAAATGACGTCATACTAAACTCTCTAGAGAAAAAGAATTGACAGGTATCTTTTATAAGAAAAAAAACTTGCTTTTGTATCTGTAGATACTTTTCTTTTAAACTAGTAGTCCATTCGTAGCAAGTATTTGTAAGATTTTGCCGCAAAAATTTCAATAATTTAACTTCCTTTTACCCTTTCCTGTTCGTAGCCGACTTTTTAATTTTACTCTGACTAACACCAGACAAATATTGTCGTCCAAGAGAAGACGTCTCGGGCAGGAAAGGGTTGAAAAGTAAAAAGGTAACCCATCAACTAAAACTACATATCAAAATATAGACCAGGGAATTTAATTTGAGGAAAAGGCACCATTTTTATTTTTTCACATTGATAATTTAGTGACGAGATATCAACGAAACACAGATAGAGTTACTATAACCATTATAATATTTGTTGAGATGGCTTGAGTTTACCCGCCAGGGGCATTGCCGAATTAAGGTATCAGCACTATAAAAGGTGGACACTATTTCCCTTCGAGTGGCCAGTCTGGTAATTCTCTATTCTGCAGTGATTGTTAATGGGAGGTGGAAAAGGAATACAAATGAGGGATAGAGGTCGGACGAGGTCCAGTGAATCTTATTGATAGTTAGAATTAAGGGTTCCTAAGAGAACTGAGTTGAGCTGACGTTGCCAATTCTGGGAACTTATCAAGTATTTAATTTACCGAATAAGTATCAATCCACCAAAAAGTGGTCCATTACTATTGACATCATACAGCATAAGATTCTCTCAAAGTTAAACCAATAGTTAAGCATGATAACTAGGACGTCTTTAGCCCAAGACCAAAAAGATATCAGGGACATAGCCCCATTTAAAAAGATCAGGTGTCGATTTCTTTCCCTAATCCCGTTGTTGTCTAATAACTAACAGCTATTTCTCATTTTTTACTTATCTGCCCATTGTGTTTTAGCGCTTTCCTGGCGGCATAAGACTTCTATTACTTTACTCTGGCTAACACCAGGACATTTTGCTCGTCAACTGGAGAGCTCCTGCCTTAAAAGAGTTAAACTATATTTAAAATTTTAAGGATACGTTTGAGTAGATATTTATCGCCTCAATTTCCAAATATGCAGTCAAGAACTCATTTTCTATATTTTTATCGAGATGAAAGTTACACAGTAACACTGAGTCATGTAGAACCTTGGTGATACCACAGACGGCATTGAGACATTCATCAAACTCAAAACATCGGAAAATTGATTTTTATACCCTACACATTGATCTATCTGTCAACTACTGATGACCGGTGAGGCGGTCTAACTACTGAGCTACCGAGACGCAGATAGCGGCCCTAAGACGCATGTTTGGCATATGTACCGTTTAAGCGGTGACTCTTGGAAAAAAAAATGTATGTTAAAGCTCGGAAATTTTATGGACGATATTGGGACATCGGTCAGCATAAAAGCATCGAGAAAACCAATTTTGAGCCGCAGACGACGTTTAAGCCCGTACGGTTGAACTTTCTGATGACCAGTGAGATGATGTAACCATTGAACTGCAGAGACAGATAGTGAGCTAGCATGAAGGTTCAAAAGATGTACCTACAACGGCCAAATGCGGCAGCCAAAATATGCTAATAAAGTACTCGCCATCTGTGTCTCGGTAGTCAATCAGTAAAGCTTCTCACTGGCGATAATCAGAAAGCTAAAGGTTAGATTCCTTTCTAAGGGTTAGATCTGCAGGTTTGATCCCTTTCTTGCTTTTCTGAAGGTTTGAGCTTGATGAAAATCCAATATCGTCCGTGATATGATCAAGTCCCCACATACATTTTGTGTCTAACATTCATCTCATACGATCACGTTATCAACATATCATGAATGTCGCCTAGACAGCACAAATGTTCCCTCCTATTTCTTTAAGGCAGAGACACACTATCACGTCGCCAGGTTGCTAGTGCTCAGCGACAACGTGACCGGCGACCAAGCGACGAACGGCTAGACACACTGTGAAAGACTAGAGATAAAGCGAATAAATTGAACATCACAACTGTTTTCCACGAAGCAAATTTTATCTCGCGAAGCAACTCTTTCTTTAGTATCATAGGTTCTCGACTGTAACTAATTAGAAAACTATTTAGTTTACATAAAAAAATGTCGATTCAAGCAATAAGCTTTACCAGGTGGAAATCAGCTTTAACCCAATCTTTTCCCCAGCATTCAACTTCATTTTCTTATACTCATGGTCCTTCCGTGACATATCATAAAGCACGGGGTACAATCTCTGTTTGTCAGAACCTCGTAGAACGACGCTATCTTGAAATTTTTCGCTACCAACTCAACAACGACTCAGCAATTTAATGGCATTCAGCAATTTCAGCGACGTGGTCCCAGCGACAGAGAGACAAGCCTTGGTAGCCGCACAAATGTATTGCTGAACTCCAGTGATACGGAGACAGCGACAGTATGTCTCTGCCTTAACTCGCCATCAGACCCTGTCTCGCCAGTCATAAACGGATTTTGGGTTGACGCTTGTACTTCAGAAGAGTGATTTCTCTTGGGAATCGAATCCTTAACCTTCTGATAACCGGTGAAACGCTCTAATCATTGTGCCAGCGAGACTCCAATTTTTTGATATCTCCAAACTCACACAAGCGTAAAATATATCATTGAACAACATTAATTATTAACATATTCTGGCTGCCACACAGGCTGCATATATGTCGATCTTGCGCCTTAACTAGCCATCTGGGTTTCGGTAGTTCAATGGTTAGTATGTCCTACCGGTCATCAATTATGGCTTCAGTCCTAGTCTGGGGTTTAAAAATCGTTTTCCTGAAGTATGAGCTCAACAAACATCTAACTATTATTCCTAATACAGTAGTTCCTCGTTTATCCGAACGCCTTGTACACGGCGATTTGAAAAACCGTTCGGATAAGCCAAAATACCGGATAATCGAATTTTACTCAAAACCTTAAGTTTATTGTCGCTGTGCAAAATGTTTGGTATACAGACTGTTATTGGTCTGTTAAGTCTGTGTAACAGGTGTATACGGACGTGAAAACGGTTGTGAACCAGCAACACACGACCGAAACACAACATTTCGAGCAGTGTCTGTATATCATCAACGTGTCTGTATGTCACTTCAACTGAATCTAATTCTTCGAAAAACGTAACGACTTCAAAACATAATGTTAAATTGATTATTATTCGTTCGGACGAATGAAACATGTTCGGTTAATTTTTTTTTCTGAACTCACATGGCATGCGGATAATCGAGGTTCGGATAACCGAGGTACGGATAATCGAGGAACCACTGTAGTTCTCTCTTCTACATTTGGCATAAACCAACAGTCATAGTTGGGAAACAATTTTCTTGTGAACAATAGGGCATCCTACAAACAAGTCAGCCCCCAGTGAAAGTCAGTTGAAAAACCGTACTAATTTTACAACATCACAATTTTATGTTTCAATTTTTTTTAACTTTTTATGTCTTCAAACAGAAATGTACAAAGTGTATTGGAAAACGGGTTGTTGTGGGAAAACAACTCCGAGGAATTTTCCTAGCTGTGGCTCACGGAGAGGAGCAAGTACAAAACGTTTTGAAAGCATAAACGCAGATTTATAAAGGAAAATTATTTGAATGAATAATGTCTTCTCCCAAGTGTGCATCTGTGCACAAAACATGCAAATTTCAAGACACCTGCATGTATCATTAAAAACAACAATGGGTGCAATAATTTAATTTCGTCTATTATTTGGGATTCTTTATTTATTTATAAGAAAACTAGTTTTAGTCTTAGAAGTCTTTGGCATGATGATACGAGTTCTTTTACTAGCCGCTATTGTCGCTGTTACCGATGCAGGATTTGATCGTCCACTTAAAGATTGTAGCGAATACTCCGAAATTCCCTCGGTAAAGGTAGAATGGTGGGATGGTCGTCCTTACATTTTTCAGAGAATGGAAAATAAAACAAGAATGAAAGGTAAATATATTTCTACAAACGATCCACTGTGGGGTAAATTAGTAGTTGTAAGAAATTCACTTGTTTCCTTTCGAAAGCCAAAACAAAATTTTAATCAGAAGAAATAAATTATTAGTGAAATTTTATGTTATTGTGATTCCAATCTTGATCCTCTTCTTATATCGATTAAGTAGACCAAGAAGACGGTTAGAGTAAGAATGCAATATTGAACTAAACTATCTGAAAACTCATGCTAATATTATATACTAGGCTTGAAGGTCCATGTATAAGGTCTCAGTGTTCGTCAACTCTAGGCTTTTTTCAAGGTTATCTCTGTCTTAGTGCAAGCTTTTTTCGAAATTTCTTTGGGATCTCACTTTAAAATCTCCTCGTTTCTTTTAACGCCTTGACAAAAGGAGCAAGATGAGACTCGACAGAACCGGGAAATTTCCTAATTAGACTTATGCTAAAAATTGACGAAAAAATAGGATTAAGACAAGTGTAGGATTTTCTATTCATTATATGTATATATGTATATGGATATAGACTTAAATTGTTGTTACGTGCTGCTCTGAGTTTCAAGAAAGAGCGATTTTGACCTTGTTTAATGATCTAAAGAAGATAAACACGGCAGCCAACATTTTCATATTTGGGGACAAAACAAAAAACATCCACGAAACTACCCCGGTAATCTACAACAAACTGCTAAAGGAAAACATAACAAAATCATACGAGTTTGGAAAAGACGAAACCGTATCGGACACTGACAACGAATTAAAAGACATTACAAGCCAACTATTAGCCTCCGACCGCGTCGAGAAAATGGCCAAACACGAAGCATTCATTTCATTAAAGAACGACAAAGAAAATTTTCATAACAACCTCACGTGCAGATTTATCAATCCAGCTAAAAGTGAATCCAGAAAAATAAGCAAAATACTGTTAGACCGAAGCAACACCGCCGTCAGTTCAGCTTGTAATGTTAACCAGTGGCAAGTATTCTGTAAAGTCATTGAATAGTTCAGAAATATGAGACAAAAGTAAACATACATTCCTCTTCTTTGACATCATCGCCCTGAAGACTTACTAGACAAAGCCATCTCTTGAGTCAGGGAATTAACACCAATCCTAAAAGACGAAGTCACAAGTATCGTGTATGCACGAAAGTCAATTTTATTTAATAAGGAGAAACTATGGATTTAGACAATAGACCAAAGCATATTTGACGTTACTATGGGAAGTTTGATGGTGCAGAGGTGTGTGAGTTGATAGGATTACTTGTTGTCGAATCTTTTGTAAATATTCTATTTGGTTGAATGTAGGGTAATCAGGACTCTTGTTGGATTACCTTGTGATTAGACTATGAACTTTGGACTAAGCACAATGTGAGGTGGAGCTTCCGGGCGACGCCAAAAAAGGAAAGTCTTGTAACTTTAGAAGCGAGTTGACGATCGTAGAGGTAGTGATGTAATCGGTATAAGAAAAGAGTCTTGTAACTTTGAGACGAGTTGTGAATAAACGTTCCACAATTTATTGAAAGATACAGTCCCCGTTTGTGTTTTGGAACCAGCCGAAGCACAACTACCTTGGTGCGCAGGGTAGAAAAGTGCAATACTTGTCCTGTACGAGCTCAGCAAGAGATTAGGCAAGAAGAACGTGGGACTTTACAGGGATGATGGATTAGCTCTTCTGAAGAAAATTGCACTGGCAGGCTGGCAGACAAAGTGAGGAAAGATTTTTACAGAATTTTCGACCAATCAACACAATCAACACCAATCAGCACAAACCAATCAAAAAGTTGTCACCCTTCTAGATGCCACCTTCGATTCACGAAGAGGAAATCACCGACGTTATAGAAAACCAAACGACGAACCACAGTACATCAACAACCATCCAAGCCATTCCCCATTAATCCTGAAACACTTTCCATCAGCCGTGAGCAAAAGAATTTCAGTACTTTCATTGTACAATGCATCTTTTCAATCAGCAGTACCACTATACAATGACGCTCTCAAGCGAAGTCTCTTCAACGAAAGCGTCCACAATACACCTGACAAAGCAAGCCATGTTACAACTTTTTAGAAATGACGAAAAAGAAATATCACCTGGTTTAACCCCCAAGTTAGCAAAAAAGTTCGGACAAACATCGGTCACATTTTTCTTCAACTTGTCGACAAACACTTTCCACCTTCGAGCGCCCTTCACAAGATATTTAATCAGAACACCATCAAAATAAGTTACACAAGTATAGACAACATGAAAAGCGCCATCATGTAGCACAATGCAAGAATCCTCACAAACGCCAACCTACCGTACAAAAACAACGACAGTTGTAACTGTCGTAAAAGACAACAATGCTTGCTAAACGGCAAATGCCTAACAAGCAGCCTCGTTTATAATGCAAACGTAACGAAAATTGATGATAGACAATCGAAGCAGTACGGTGGTATATGACATCAAATACTTTTAAAGAACGGTATGGAAACCATCCTAAATCCTTCCAATACAAGACATAGTCGAGCAAAACAGAACTCTCTAAACATATTTGGATCCTTAAGCTCTAGATAAACTGGTCAGTGATAAAGCGTGCCACATCGTACAGAAGTACAGGAAAGCGATGCAATAGCCTAGAAGAAAAACTTTTGGATCATGAAAGCCGACATCTGTACTATTTGCTCAACTCTTCGAGGTATTGAGCAATCTTAGACGACTGTAAACATTTTATTCCTTTATCTATCTATCTACCTATCTATCTACCTATATATATACCATAAATGCCAAGTTTCTGAACATACTCTTCACTCAATCGGCATTCCCACCTCATAAATGGTGAACTCGTGGCCATTAGTCTTAGAAACAAGTTGCTTGGCAACTCTTTGCCAACTTTTTTGAAAAATGGAGACTTTTAGGCAACTTTTTTATAGTATTGGGGCAACTTTTAAGGAATTTTCGAGCAACTTGTGTCTAAGCCTAGTGGCCATGCTCTCGGCAACGGCCTCAGTTGGCAGAGCATCGCGCTAGATTCGCGGGGTCGCGGGTTCGATTCCCTGCGCAAGGCCAAAAGTTGCATTTTCGCCTGTACCTGGGTACCTGGGCGCTCGATATTTTTTTTCATCAGAATTGTTCACAGTATATAAATATATATATATATATGTATATATATTTATATATATATATGTATATCTACATATATACATATATATATGTATATATGTAGATATACGTATATATATGTATATATATATATATATATATATATATGAGTAAATTTCATCTTACTGAGTGTAGATGTTTGTAAGCTTGGATATATTTATGATGAAAAGTTTGTTCTCTATTCCCGTTGGGGAGCTCAGAAATTTTCTGAGATAAAGCTTGAGAACAAACTTTTCATCATATATATATATATATATATATATATATATATATGTTTATATACGTGAACGTTTAGGTTTACGAAATGCAAAGACGGCTCAATAACGCAAAGAAAGAGCAAATGGGATTATATCGCTTACCTCAAAAAGTCACTACAGCCTGTTTCATCTTGGGAAAGATTCTTTCCCAAGATGAAACAGGCTGTAGTGACTTTTTGAGGTAAGCGATATAATCCTATATGTTTATATATATATGTATATATATATATATATATATATATATATGTATATATATATATATATATGTATATAAACCAACGGTGAGGACCAGAAAGGTTGCAGTGTTGGTTTGAAAATGAAGAGCGCTCAATACCATACCAGTAGAGCGAATAAAGAAGTAAAATAGACAAAATTTTTTGCTGTCGCTACTCTGAGTTTCACGCGCTCAGGCGATCTTCAGGCAACTGACAAATTATTTTTTTTTTTTTTTCTTAATACGCACGCTCTCAAGCTGTTCTCTCCGAAAAACTTTCTGAGTCCCTGACGGGAATCGAACCCGTAACCTTCTGATCGCTGGTGAGACGCTCTAACCATTGAGCTACAAAGAATAGTAAAACAACCGTGCCGGCAATCGGGAGACACGGGTTCGAATCGCGTTAGAGAGCTCAGAAATTTTCTGAGATAAAAGCTTGAGAACAAACTTTTCATCATACATATATATATACATATATATATATACATATATATATATACATATATATATATATATATATATAACTACAGACGGAACCGTTTCGGCCCACTGGGCCTCCGAACCGTAATAAAATTTTCAAAAAGTTCATTTTGATTGAGATATTTTAAATATCGAACTTTGGAGGAAGAAAGTATTATAAGCGACTTATATATGTAATATTTAAAAAGAACAGGAGTGCTTTATCGGGCCTGTGAGTTTTTTAATTGTCTCATAAAATTCACCTCTTGATACGCTAACTTGTGAAGAAAGTTTGGAAATTTATGTTTTCTTCGCCGAAAAAAATGAACTTCTTCTTCTCTTGTAAAGGCACATGTGGCTTTATCACATGCACAGACATCACACATTTGTGATTTTTCTTCGTGTTTTCCTCATGAACTCTTAATAAACTATTTTATTACAAGTTTGAGTTATATATATATATATATATATATACATCGCTCCTTAAAAAAGGAGAGTTGTAATCGAAGCGTAATCTTGTCGAAGTTTGTAATCGAAACTCAAAATTGAGCTCAAATGTTTGTGACTGAATATCAAATAAAACTCTTAGCTCTATCCAAACCAAACCTTCGATTACAAGCTTCTCTGTTTAAGAAGTGACATGTTTCTTTTCTTTATTATTTGACATACCTCTGGGCTCAGCAAGTAATCTAAATAAGGGAGCCATAATGCTTTATTGTGTTTAAAACATGAAGTGACAGACGGATGCTTTGGACCCGACAAAGCAAATGCTCAAAGTTTTCAAACGACTTTAAATGCGAGCAAATTTTTAAAATTATTTAAAACCTTAGTACGAAAATTAATGTTGTCTGAGACTTAGAAACCATTGAGAAGGTTATCGAAAGCAGCCGCATCTCTCTATCACATGTATTTGATGTATAAGGACAAGTCACAGTTTTTTCTTTATGTTTTCCTCATGATTTATCGATGACAAGTTTTTGAAATAAGTCTAACCCTGAAATCAGAAGCATAAAAAAATGAACATTTACCCCCAGGGATTTATGTTGAGTATATAGATTTCAATCATGACAATCAAGGCTGCATGCACTAACAGCCTTGGAAGAGAGGCTACGCAAAGATAGCAAACAGTGCTTTCCATTGCAAACAATCCCAGATAGGTTTCTTAAGGCTGTTTCCCACTAGGCGAATTTTTCTTCTTAAGCCGGAAAGCAGCCTTAAAAGTGGGTTTCCACATAGAGCTGACTTCTTCCTTTTGTTATAAGAGCTCGAGAGTGGAACCAAGTGAAAATCTATTAAATTGTGACAATTCAACCGCCGCTAGGCACGATATTCTACACCAAATGGAAATCCATCTTAACAGGAAGTAGCCAGCTATGTTTTGGTTGTTTCGGACGAAACCAGCCAGTCATGTGGCACCTCCTTCACAGGTGCAAATAAACTGCATTATCCTGTTAATGAAGACAGGTATTGTCATGCACGTAACAATGCACACAAAAGTCGAATGGTTAGACTCATACTTTAGCATACTGCTGAAACATTTGCCTCCACCATGTTTAAACGAAACAAGTGTTGTCAAATCCTTTCTTCGTCCCTGCTTAATACAAACTAGAATGAATAAAGAATTAAGAATTAATTTAGTTTATCACGAGAGATGACGGCATTTATCTTTCAATTCTTATCGAAGAAAGACTGTAACGAACTTGATGACATGCACTGAGTTACTTAAGTCAATGGTGGGAGCAACATAGTCTTTTTAATACAATCCTTTCTAATTTTCTAGGAATAATTACTGGTGTTCTAGAAATAGTAAAAGACGGCACACAATTGAACTACACTTTCGAGTCGTCAACGTTGAATTACTCTGCCCTTGAATCAAAACTTGGCCAAGCAAGAGGACACAAAATGTTTGTTCCAATAATATCTGCAAACGATTACGAAGACGATGATGATGGATTAAATAAAATGGGTTGCCTTATTCACGTAACTGACACCTATGGTCCCGCCTTTATAACCAAAGTAAAAGATATGACTTCTTTCGACCAGATTTTAAATGGCCTTGGTCAGTGCTGGAGAATAATTGTCTTGACACAATTGTTTGCTGGATTTGCAGGGATTGCCATATGGATAGCGGTAAGGTTTAAAACCATTTCTAAATGATGCACCTGTATCAGTGACTTTGAATTCAGCGCCGATGAACCCATTCAATTCTTACTTGAAAGAAAATCGAACCAATTCACAAGATTTTCGGATCTCATTTTGTTCTTGAAATTAGCGTATAAATCATAAAGATAAGATCCCAGCTCAAAATTTTTAAACAAAACGACGAGATAAAGTTGAAATAATTCATGAATGACTTTGCGAACGTTTCATTACTTCTCACGACACCATCGGAGTGATAAGATTAACAAAAGTGAATTATATAATTATAGTATAATTGAAATATTATGTATTAATTAGATAGACTATTGGATTATAACGGTCAAGTTTGCCATAATAAGAAATAATGGTATTATATTTAAGGTAGCATAGTGCTATGTGATTATATGTCGATGCAAATGCATTCACTGATCGAAAATTTTAAAATTTAGACGCAATAAAATTATAAATAGTAAAAATTTCGGATACAAATTAAAACAATAAAATCATAAGAAATAAAAAATTTCTAAAGGAACGCGGATAGAAAATAGTAAAGTGTACAGAGATTAAGACTTGAGACCTACCATTACTTATGAAATGCCAGATGGATTCCTGTGTTTGGATACTGTGATCTTTTGCGCTTATAAACTCAAGTCGTTTATTTCTCAGGGATTAAATTAGAAGGATTTTTTATAATGAGATTTTGTTTTTGTTGTATTGGAATAATTAATTTATGTAAACAGAAACGACCAGTTTATATAAGGTCTTCAAATAACGCTTTTCGGAGCAGAGCCATGTCTTCAGTTACAAGAAGGGGCTGTGCCCCGAAACATTTTAGTTTCAATAATAGTTTAATAATAGTTAGTTTCAATAATATATATATACATATATTGTATCATCAAGCACATATATATATATATATATATATAAACCGAATAGATGTAACGGAAGTGTCACAGATATGGCATGGATACCTAGAGCGCTCAATACCATAATAGGCAGAGCGAAAACGCAAATCAAAGGCAAATTTTTCCTTGCTGTCGCTACTCTGAGTTTCACGCGCTTAGGCGAACATCAGGCAACTGACAGATCATTTATTTATTCTTAAACATTACAATGTTGTGTTAGGTGGTGTCTCGTTATGTGCCGGTACTTGGTGAGAAGTTTTGATCTACTGTTTAGGAGATCAGAACGTCTTACTGTTTACGAGCAAAGCGAGTTGAGGTCCATGCAAAAATAGAGGCCCGATATTTCACTATTACAGACCGAACAAGAAAGGTTAATAAATAGTTTATTATATGGCTCTACTTGAAATATGATTGACGAGTGCAAAAGTAAAGAACGTCAAATAAAGACTTGCAATTCTGTCTTCATTTCATGTAGAATTTCTTCACCAAATTCACTCTGCATGGTTGCTCTTCTTTTTCTGATTGTTCGTAATACTTTTTTTAATTCTAACAAAGTAAAAAATTTTAAGTTTTGTTCGACACAAGCCTTTTTCAAATTTCCACCCTGAGCAGCAATATGGGAAATATCCGACCATTTATGAACCAATCGAATTGTGCAGGATTTCCGTATTCGGACTGCTGACACAGCCATATAATAATGTGCTTTACTGTATCTTACTGATCGGCTCTGCTATGTGATGTTCTATGGTGTAATTTGATCTAATCTGATCTGAAGTGTTGTTCTCTGCTTTAGCGTGCTTTTAAAGTTGGGCTAGTTACCGTCTCATGGCACATTATGTTACCTCACGATTAAAATGTTTTCCATCTTCTCAGGAACGCAAACAGAACCCAGAAGAGTTTTCGAAAGATTTCATTCATGGATCTTGGCAAGGATTCTGGTGGGCTTTGGTTACCGTAACAACTGTTGGGTGAGTAAAATTGTTTGAAAGCTAATTTTGAATCTGACGCACCCAAGGAATCTGAATCTGCCAGAAAAATGTTGGTTGTCACTTATGTTCACCAATTTTATCTATTATTACCGTGGAGGGAAAGTATTCACTTCTGATATATTCTTTGGCCAATTGAGGCATGGACATCGAGTTTTCTAAGACAAATTGGCAACTTAGGGGCTGTTTATATGGGAGGCGCGCCAGCCCAGTAAGCGGGACGGCCCATTGAGCGAGAACTCGCCTCTGTACTATTTTGTGGTTAATTCTTCATTTTGTTTACATGGACAAACAAGCCAGCCCGGTAAATGAGATCTCACATAAGAAAAGACGAGGTCTTGGTTGGTGAGATAAAATTTTTCCTATGTAAACACCCTCTAGCTAGCAAGTTTACCGATATGATTTTTGTGCGATTGCGTATGTTCTGCGGCTGTTTTATTATTTCTTCGCCAAATTTCAACATAAATAATCCCGAAGCCGGATCAAATTCACACATATAAAGTTGAGGCGAAAACCGCCTCGCTTACTGGGCTATCTCTCTTACCGGGCTGGCTCTCTTCCCATGTAAACAGCACTTTAGATCAAACCTAAAAACACTACAAGGTGACAAGGAAGTTGAAAACAAGGTTTATGACACGAGTTTATATTTCCGAGCTACATTGGTCCTTGCTTTCACACAAGTTTTTTGTTGCTATTTTGCTAATGCATGTTTTCTTCTTAAATCTTGTAGGTTGTACGTAGTTGCCACTATATATCTTACATTTATTATTTCTATAACTTAAGGTATGGAGATAAAGCACCAAAGACGATTCCAGGTCGCTTGATCACTGTTGCTTGGATGATCATTGGGATGGTATCTATCTCCATTTACACTGGCACAATGACAAGCGTTTTCACGGATACGGGTACAACATCTGACACATCAATGTTCGGAAAATCGGTGAGTTGACAAGAAATTGTCGTCATCTGTAGACACTATGCCAATTATAATATTGGCATTTACACTATTAAAAAGACTATGGAAATCAAAAGAGAACTGAAACATCTTCTGTCACCATATTTCGATAAATAGCTTTAACCTTCCTTCAAATTTATACGAACTCGCAGCAATTATGGTGGCACCTGGAGGCACAGTAACGGGTTAAAATATATTATTATACATTCAAACTTCATTCTTGTTTTTTACTGGTCGACATTCACCAGAAAATGTAACCACCTCAAGGCCGCGAAAATTACAAAACAGCGAAAAAGCCTGCAATAGTTTGGAAAGTTAATCGCACGAGTCTTTTTACTTCAAATCTTTTCCTGCATCTATTGCTACTTTGAATGTATAATAAAACAATTATTGGATTCGGCTTACGCATAATATCAAAATTGTCCAGACCTCAGTCAGGATAATTCTTCATATCACGCTCAGCTTAATCCAATAAATGTTTATAGTGCAAGTAGTAGGTAAGAACCGAAACGTGCAGACCACTTTAACGATTTTTCCTAAGGGGACATATTGGTGGTATTTAGGAAGACGAATAATTCCACCAAGAAGAATTATTCGACGACTGTAGGTAAACACAAGAAGCATCAAACAGAAGAATATACAGTATGTCAAGAAATTGATGATCCCCGGGATGTTAGCTATATTTCATACAAAAAGTTACAAAAAATGGATAACTTTATTTTCCAATATACCCACCTTTCAACGACAAACATTTTTTGATTCAGTATGGCATTCCAGTCATCAAAGCGTCGAGAGTTTTAGGAGAAATATCAGACTAAGCCTTCTTGACGTTTTTTGTCAAGGTCTCTTCATTAATTGGAGGTGCCATATCTTTGAGCTTCTTTTTAACCAGAGCCCAAAGATTTTCAATGGGTGACAAATCAGGACTGTTTGCTGGTCAAATACCTTTGGCCCAGAATGAACTAATGTTCTATTACAGCCAATTTTGGGTCGATTGAGAATGATGTGCTGGGGCGCCACCTTGCTGGAAAATTGCCTCAGACATGTCAGGCAACAATTTCCTCTGCAGAACTGATCCATCCGCTCGGTGCCTGTTAACGTCGGGAATGCGAGACTTCTCTAGGATCCCCTCCACATAGTATTTAGCATTTACCATTTGTCCCTTGGGAATTATATAGAGTTTTTCAAGTGCACGGCAGCTCATCAGTCCCCACAGCTGGATCTTCAGAGGGTGCTTAACAGATTCAGTGAGGATAACTTCGTCTCGCTGGGAAGCCCAGACGCGATCAGTTTGTCTGTTTGAATGGTGAAACAACTCAAATAGAGCCTCATCAGAAAAAATAACGCGCTTCCAGTCATCTGCAGTCCAATGTTTCCTCTCCTTGCAGAATTTTACCCAATTTTCCTCCTGTTTGGAGGTCAACCAAGACTGGATTTGAGGTTTCAAAGGTTTGAGGTTGAGGTCATGATGCAAATACTTTCTTATTGTCACATGAGATACCCTCGTACCATTTTTAGATAGCCTGACACTGAGTTTTCTACAAGAGTTTCTCTTTTTACAAACACTCTTCGAAATTGTGATCTTGTCCACCCTGGTCAGCTTCCTCTTTCAGCCACGTCCCTTCCTGTTCTTCAGGCTCTCCCTCTCCCTGTGCCGCCTCCACAGAATGTTCTTTTACCATTTTTAGTCATCTGATTTGTTATGACTACCCACAAATTAGAACTCACCCTTTTATATCCTCATTTATTGAATCAGATGCTGAAAGATTGCATCATACTTTGCGACTCTGACCTGAACAAATAATTATTGCATCATATTTCATTTTAATACTTTGTCGGGGAAAAAAACTGGAAAATTCATAGGGATCATCAAATTCTTGACATACTGTAGAAGCGTCTGGGTACGTACGAGACGAATCAAAAAATGGGCTGTAGATCGTGCCGTGGCTTTGCTGGTGATTCTCGGACATCGAATTTACACTTTTTCTTGCCGAATTCCACCTTCTGCTTTGTCTTGCACTTGTTCATTCCTCAAACTTTCGGCAACATTTTATGCTTTCAAAAATTTTATTGCTAGCAGACATTTTTAAGACTAGAGTTCAAGATCCAGCAGAAAAGCATTGTCACAAGCAAGATATCTTGAAAATTGTTTCATTTCTCGTTCGTCCATCGTCTTTGTTTCCGCTCGCCGATACCTTCTCCTTGGTCACCATCTTGACAAGTCGAGTGGCAACAAAGTTTGCTTTCTTGGTTACGAAACTTTCGTTAATTTCGTCAGTTTAGTGCCTCCCGAATTTATTCCGACGAATTATTCGTCTCAGATGAAAAATTCGTCGGTTAAGTGGGTCGAAACGACGCACTAAACAGTCGCTCTAAAGTTTAATTCATCTGGTGCAAAATTCCGTATTTAGTTCGAATTATTTGCCTTCCTAGATAAATACGTCCGTTCTTCTGTAGTTGCTTCGGTTAACGTCATGCTTAGTCAAGGTACATTAAGCAAAAGAACTCCAGATATACGAAAGGGTAGCCGTATTCATTATTTTACCACTTCTTTAAAGTTAGTGGCGTGTACACCAGATTGACACAAGGGCCACGTGCCATTCTGACGTGTGCGAACCTTTTACATATTAAAAATATACTAAGAGAAAACACAATTGTTATTGCCTTTTGGCAACATATTAATTTTACTCTGGTTAATACCAGACGATTTTCATCGTCAAAGGGATACCTCTTGAAAAATCATCTAATAAAAGTTTAACTCTCTCCGATCCCATACTCGATTTTTCAATTTTAGTCTGGCTAACGCCAGATGATTGTACTTGTCAACAAGAGACGTCTCGGACATAATAGGGGTAATTACGTAAGAACCAATGAGAACTGCCTGATATCAATATTTTATAACAACTTGTCGCAGGTATTTAACAAAGGCAGAAGCCTAGATATACGAGGAAGTAAAAAGAGACTCTTGCTATATCAGAGATGTGAGAGGGGGTAAAATTTTTCCACGTAGAAACCTGTTTCTCACGCAACAAAATTGAGTTGAACTTTTTTGTTTGACCTTCTGCAGGTTGCTGTTCTTCGTGGTTCCGAAGATGTTCATATTGCACTCAGAGAAAATGCACATGTCGAAGGTTTTATTTCGATATTTCGTTTCCAGTTGTTGGAATATGACATTTATGAACTGTAAAATTAATGACCAGTGTACCTGGGGGACATGCACGTGATAAACAGAGCCATTATCAGTAGAATTGTCGCAGTTCATTCATATATGCTCGTTTATATTTTGCCGAAAATTCAATATAACGATTATTTTAAAGTAAAGTTAATCATACTCATTTGAAATTATTTTACGACATTTCTATGAGATAATTATAGAAAGAAAAAAATCAAACCGTAAGTAAATAACTTGAAGACTCAAAATCTGGGTGAAAACATGACAACATGGTGAACTGTAATATTTAGAATTCATTACAAAGTCATCATCCGACCAGTTGAACTGGTTTGATGATTTTCTTGTAAGAAAAGTATTATAAATACGGCGATACACTATGCACACTGTCTTGCTTTCACTCAGATTTTCAGCTTTCGTAAAAGATGGTTATTTTCGGCCTTTGTTTTATCCTACATTTCTTTAACTTGGTTGGCTGGATAGAGCTTTTAATCATAGATGAAAAGTGTTCAGAAAATATAAAAGAAAGAAAGAAATGCTTTCTTGTTCCGAGGACAGGACAATTATTTTTTAACAAGATATTTTGATAACAAAAGATTTCTTACAACAAGACATATGTTCTTGAAATAAGAAAACATATCTTAACTAAACAAAAAAATATTCTTCAATCTAGATATATTTTCCTAATTTTCTTGGAAAAAAAAAGTTTTACATGGCCGGAATTGACCTCTTAGAGCCAAAACAAATATCTACTCAATAAATTGTTACCACCAGCGTCTTTAATACGTAAAGTGACTTAAAAGCTAAGAGATATTTTTATTGGTAAAACAAGAAAAAACATATGGTGCAGAAATGACGGAAAAAATTTGTCTCATATCATTTTTTACCAAGAAAATAGAATCTAGCTTTTACATCATTTTACATTTCACACTCATGATGGTTGTTTGCTATAAAGGTCATTTCATCAGGTCGTAATTTTCTGCCCTTCCCTGTATGGCCCTTTTATGGCTTTTCGCTTGTCCTTTAACGCTACTGACGCAGCACTTTATTTTCATATCTTTTATAACAAATATATCACATAAATATGTTTCCCGAACCTTGAGCATTAATCTTATTCATTACTCACGTCAAGAAGAAAGCGATGATGAAGGAACTATAACTTGATATGATTGAAATTTACGTGACTGTCCAATGCCAGAGACATCTTTGTTTGTATTCCATCATAAATACAAGTGGCCTTGGGAAAAAGTTTGACTTTGTCAGACACTATCTATCAGTAGACATTTGATGAAAAGACATGACTTATCGGTAACACACATCTGAAGCGTAGAATGACATTAACTTTATGAACCAATGGGCTTCCTTCCTACGTAAAACTGAAAAAAAAATCTGTTAAAATGAATGCTTAAACGAACATAAATTTAAGTGTTTGTTGTAGTATTTTGATCCTTGTCGCTGTCAAGACATATAAATTCAGCTGTTAAAAGGAGGATGAGTGGGGTCGTTGGACTTGAAGTATGTGAATACGCTAACTTGCTTCTGATGTGGATTTCTTTTTCTTGTTTGTCATAGCAAACTTTGCAGCAATTTGATCAAGGTAGTTTGGCAACAAACTGGGGTTGAAGTCCCTGTCACACTTTGCCATGGTACAAGTCCGTCTTCTATATAGGAAGAAAAGGAAATAGCAATTAGCAAATCCTCTGAACTTATAGTATAGCTATTGAACGAATAATGTTACTAAAGACATCTTTGATCTTATTTTCTTGTCCTTACAGTTTATGACACGGTGAATGAAGTGATAAAAGCTTTGTCCAACGATCATGTAGACGGATTCTTGCTGGATCGCTTTATTGTCAGCTCTAATCTAAAAGAGCTGAGTGAAAGTCAATTTAAACTGACAAAGTTGATCGACATCCCATATCAATACAACGTTTACCTGACAAGTTCACATAACGAAACTTGCGACGCTTGGAAATCTTGCTTTAAAAGTAAGAAAATTGAAGTTAAGAAATATATTGAGGTAAGGTTAAAAGGCATACTCATGCAGTTTTAATCTTTTTGATGACTCTTTGGGATTTATCTGGACGATTCAAATCTGTGGAAACCAAAATCGTGCCACCTTGTCATAAACAGAGCGGTATGATCATGTCTCAAGGACACGGACTTGGGGTCTCATAATATGAGGCACGCATGCTGGACCCAGTTCATCGGGTTGGAAAATTAATTTCTGATTTGGATTATCAATTTTCGTTGAACAGGACTAGGAAGGACTAAAGACGCACTGCAATTTCACAGTAATTAAAAGTAGGGTTGTTAAACGCCGTTCCTCATCTTGGTCTCACTGGACATGTGAGAACGTTTATTTTTTTGCCTCAGATTTTATTTGCTGGGTATTGAAGTCGGCAACCTCACTTTCCTAAATATGGTTGAATAGGGGAGTTTACAGTGTCTATTGAAATGCCAGAGTCTTGCAGCCGTCTTGAATGGATCAAAACCTCTCTCGAAAAACGTTAAAAGCAGGCAGGAGAATGTTTTTAATTATTAAGAATTTTTTTCATAACTAAGTAATGTCTGTGCATCTTTGATTAACATTGAATCATTCGCTTACTTGCTTTACCCTTGTCATACCGTGGCAAATCAAGTTTGTCATGAGCACATCGTTTTCCTGAGTATCAAAGCTCAACACAGCTTGAACAGAAAGGAGCAACAACACTCTTTAACAGCGTCTGGCTGCGATTTTTCAAAGAAAGATATCTAAAAATAAGAAAAAGAAGGGATGAAATTAGCTATGAAAGTGGAGACCATTTCTTATATGGGTAATTATCTCCTCTTCAAAATTAAAGAAGCTTAATTTTAGATCACTTCAGTTTGTAAGTTCAGCGCACTAAATCAGGCAGATTTTTCTACAACATACTAATCTCTATTGACGTATAGTACAGTCATCTCACAATGTTGATTTTACCCAAAATACTTCCTCATTTTAAGTATATTCAGCTTACTTTTGGAGTACTTAAATTAAATCGAACTTAATCTGAAACTCAAGTTTACTTCGAAACCATTTCAGATAGTAATCTATGATTAAATGTTGTATTCAAGACAAGATTTATTGCCATAGAAACAGAAATGACGTATTGTTGTCTCAATAAATTGACCTTGAGATGATAGATCGTCAAGCCCTGTACTCAGAAAATCGATTTCTGAGCCTCAGTCGGGGATCGAACCCGTAACCATCTAATGACCGGTGAGACGCTCAAACCATTGAGCTACCAAGACTCAGATGGCGAGACAAGGGCTTGACGATCATTCATGTATCATCTTAAGATATTTCCAAGCTCTCATACATTTAACATATAAACTTTATCTATCATTATCAATATATAGTGGCTTCCGCTTAGGTCGCACATATATGTCGAACTTGCACCTTGTCCCATCACCTGTCTTGGTAGCTCAATGGTTAGAGCGTCTCACCGGTCATCAGAAGGTTGCGGGTTCGATCCCCTTCTAGGGCTCAGAAATCGTTTCTCTGAGTATAGGGCCTGACGATCATTCATCTGTCATCTTAAGATATTTCCAAGCTCTCATACATTTAACATATAAACTTCAAATTGACTTTGAATCATTAGAAAAATATCCTTAATGTTAAAGTTTACCTAAGTTAACCTTTGTAGCTTGATTTTTCCAGCAATAAATCTATGGGAATTTTGAAAATGATCATCAAATTTCAAATATATTTGCAGTACCGATGACGTAATACCTCAACTTCAAGCTTTTAAAGTGCAATAAATCAACACTGGTTGCAAACTTCAAATGAAGTAATGCATTTAGGTTATTCACTTTCTTAACTTATTTACGTTGATTAAATTAACCATTCCAGGAAGCACAACTTGGGATATTTCATCGATGGCAAGAGAACAAAAGTGATGATTCCAAAGAGATCGTCGGAATGCTTTTTATCTTCCTGTTGTTGGCTTTGCTGATCTTCATTTTAGGGCTAGGAATGATGTGGGACTATTATGGTACTAAAAATGCAAAAAGAAACTTAGAAGAACAAGGTGTGTTTATTTCATGTTTATTGATTTTTCTTTTTCTGCTGAACAATTTCTAGGTTATTTTTGCTAACCCTTGTCTTTAACAATAATAAAATGTTCAACCTGCAAGGTTGACTTTTTATACGAAACGTTCATATCCACACACTGAACTATATAATAACTGAAATGCACGTTCCCAGCAGCTTCATGTTCCAAAACATGTCCCAAAAAATGACAGGGCTAGCAAAGTATAAATTGGATTCTTTGTTTTGGTGGTAGAAACCGTTGACCCAAGATTGAACGTATTTCGTTGTTGTTTTTGAGCTAAGAGAAGTAAACATCGGAACTCGAAGCCGAAGAAAGAAACAAATAGAAAATTGAAGTAATGGTTGAAGACTTGTACCTACTTACAAAATATACATGTAAAATATACAAATTCAAATGCTTACAAAAATACATGTCATTTCGCATGTGAAAAATTTAAGGAATTGGAACATTTTCGGATATAAAATTATCATTCAACATATAAAATGGGGACGTTTTCACACATGAAATATCTTATTCACGTAAGACCTTGCTATATCAAGCATATTTTTCACATTTAAGATATAGGATACTTTTCTGTGTTTTCTATCGAGTTGTAAAAACACGTGCGTAAATTTAGAAGAACTGGTTGGACCCCGAGCCTAAGGAACCAATGTTTTCAATGTCGTTTCCAGCTCTTCCAAACTTTCAAGAGTATTCTTTAACTTCAGGGGAGCGCGGAAAAGATAATTTCTATATCCTTTTATGATAATCTGTTGATATGTGTGGCACATTTCCGCGATACTATTGTCGTATACTATTGTTTGTCAATCTGATGTACCAGAATAACTGAATGGAGTCTTCTGGACGAATTGCTACATTACTGGGCGAATCCAGACTAGGTTTTGCACCTTTGAGACAAAAATGCATATCCCAGGACCAACAATTATATGCGATTATCATATCGTGTTAATGGGCCTTTACAGACACGAGGCATTAACTCAATCACCGTGTACAATTTCAAAATTTTATTTTGTATCGGAAATTTAAGACTTACTTACGAAAATCAATTTCTCATGTATAAAATTATAAATTCATTTCTGGAGTAGCAACATTATTAGACAAGTAATAACTCATTTGTACGAGAAATAGATTTGTGAACCATTTTGTGGGTACACTACAATTACTAGACTGCGGTAGCAACTTTTCTGAAATTATTATGGTTATTTAACTGATGATTGAACTCCACAACTTCAAAATGTAGTATAATAGGTACGGGTTGTAATTTTCCATGAAACCGTACGTGTACCATTTAGAAGAACAACCTCATGGAAATCGGACGAAGATCAACTAAAGCTTAAATTCAAACATTTTGTAATTCAGCTTCACACATAAAAGTTCAGGAATAGTGGCCTTGGCTGAATTCTCATGTATCTACATCGTCCGACATTTAGTCTCCTTTTGCTTAGTCTTACTTCGAAAAGATTGCACCAGAGGGAAATTTTGAAATAGTGGAAAGCTTAAATCTAATGGAATGTTAAACGCTAAGATTTTCGATTCCAGCTTCGTGCAGCAGGTCCATTAACGCTATAATTTGGATCATTACGAAAATTTCATATGTTATTTCACAAGTGAAAAACATATGCAATTGGAACATTCTCACAAATAAAGGTTTTGTTTCAGATATAAAATGGGAACGTTTTCACAAATGAAACACCTAATTCTCGTGTGTAATAGATCAGTTCAAAATTTTACATGTGAAATCTTATTGTCGGAAACATATTTCACATAAGAAATGGGAGATTCAAGTATGAAAATTTATTTCACATGTGTAATTTGTGTTTTGCGGTTTTATGATTAAATCGTACAAGGGTGTTGAGACGTTTATTACAAAATATAACTGAACAATATACATCTAAAGGTTCTCAACTTGCGACATTCTTGCTTCAACTACGATATCCCTCACAACGCAGTCTTCGAAGCAACTATGCAATCCAATATGATGCAATACAATGCTATTCAGCTAGAATATAAACAATTAATCAATGATTACAACGATAACCTAATTAGACTTGCAGAGTTGTGTTACAATATAACCATAAATTTACTCGCAAACTCTGCTGCATTCAAATTGTCCACGTTATCCAATTTTATCATTCCTCTTCTTGTACGTCCTTACGTATTTTTACGCTCTTCTTTATCTGACGCCTAAGTCCCAATTTAAAATACCGCTGTTCAAATTGTAGCAACAAAGGAAAATGGAATTGTAATTCTTGACAGAACTGACTATTTCCAAAAAATTACCAACATCCACGAAGATTTAACAAAGTTCTCACCCATTAATACCGATCCGCTGAAGATTACCATGAAGCTTGAAAACCCAGTAAGAACTTTTCTGCATCAACTTAAAAAACTAATGTAATTACCGATGAAATATTCAGAAATTTAGCTCCTACCGGTTCTCGCCCCGGGATCCTCTTCGGACTGCTTAAGGTGCATTAGTCAAACATCCCGCTTAGATCTGTCACATCTTCTATAGATAGCCACTGTTATAATCTTGCCAAATATCTTACCCAGTTTCTTTCTTCCATCTCCACTGGTCCATTCGCCATAAGTGATTCATTGTCTTTCATTCAGGATTTGTTTAGTTTAAATTTTAACACAAACAACATAATCATGGTCAGCTTCGAAGTAACTTCACTTTTTACTAACATTCCTCTTGATGAGACCATTCATATTATCATTAACCAACTTTTTTCTTCCGGAAACGATTTTCAAAGCTTTACATGGAAGCAACTTAGAGAACTTCTTGATTTGTTTAAAAATTGCCATTTCATTTCTAACGGTAAATTATATCACCAGATAGCTGGCGTCGCTATGGGATCTTCCTTGGGACCGTTGTTCGCCAACATATTTTTGTTGTCATGAACATGAAGCAAACTGGTTAAACAATTGCCCCTCTGAATTTATGCCACTCTACTACCGCCGCTACGTTGATGATTCGTTTATTTTATTTCGATCTCGTGATCACACTTTGCCTTTCCTAAATTATCTCAACAACCAACACCTTAACATTCACTTTACTCAAAAATCGAAACTGATAACAAATTTCCTTTCCTTGACATTGAAATTCTACGTTCTAATGCAGATTTCTCAACATCTGTTTATTGGAAACTAATTCTCACGAGTTTATTCACCAACTTTGACAGTTTTACCCCTTTTACTTACAAAAAAGGTTTAATTTTTCCTCCTTTTTTGTATTTTCAACACTTGCTCTTCTTATATGATAATCCATGAAGAACGTCTGAAATTTAAATTAATTATGCGTAATGGTTACTCCGAGAAAATTTTTGATTTCTGTGTTCGTAATTTCCTTGACAAGGTGTTTCGTCCTCCTCTAAAACCTTTAGCCAGTCTCAGACGTATAATTTATTTCAACCTTCCTTTCACAGGTAAACACTCGATGCAAATTCGCACACAGGTCACCAAACGTTTTGCTTTGGCGTACCTATATATACAACTTAGAGTTGTATTTAAACATATTCAACTTTTATCTAATTTCTTTCGGTTTAAAGATCGCATACTCCTACACTTGATCTCGAGTTGTATACCAATATAAGTGTCAAAGCTGTCGGCAAGGCCGTCAAGACCCAAAGCGGGCCCATGGTCAAAGCGTGAATGCGGGCACCTCCGAGCCTCCAATATTTTTAGTTCTAACGGCGTTATCGTGAAGTAAATAACTAAATGGAAGTCACCGCATTTTCATTATATTAAAGATGTAAAAAAATCTCCTCACCTAATATTTATGAATTTATTTACCTAAAATGCGTTTGTATGTTACGTTCTACAAAAGTGAAGTACTAAAAGTACAAAAAACAAATAATATAGTCTCTGATAATGTACGAGAGCCTCTCTTTTCTTCATTCACGTGTTGCTGCTTCTCTCGCCTTTTTTGGGCACCAGATTTATGTTGGTAAAAGGACATCGCACTATAATCACTGATCACATCGATCACATTGTTGTATGAAAGCTCTGAAGCCGGTTGTGACTTTTAGGAACAAATTAAATATAATATCCAGACAGGGCGACAGATTGCGCCGAGTTATGTCTAATTTAATTTACACTTCACACTACACAGTCGGTTTTCGCTACATTTGTTTTGTTTCAATTTTGTATATTTGAATAAACAACAATCTAAAAAGTGTCATAAATTCAAAGCAAAACAACAATGATAAAGTAAAAGGGCTCACAAAGCCGTTTATGTCTTCCTGATTTAATTTTGACTTTGTCTGTTGGATGCGGACGCAACCTTGAAATTTGAACCTTTATAAGCAAACCAAGTGTTCTCTTGTGGCTAGATTGCATGTTTTCACACAAAATAGCAATGTTGATTGACAAGTTGGCTTGAGAAACTTAAAACCGCTATTTACGTGGCACAAAATACTTCATCGCCAGTTCGTCAGAGAGAAATATTATTTTAGATATGCATTCGTATTCCCTTGAAAAAAATCAAGGTGAAGCGTGTTAAAAATTTTGGGGGCCAACTTTTTGGGACCGGGCCCCCTTTCGGGCCCGGGCTTCGGGGCAGGTACTCCCCCCCCTCCCCCATTTGGCCCTGCTAATGGCTGCCGGTCTTTGTATGTCGCTGTTACTATTCAACATTTACACACGCGTATGTCTGAACTTTCTGTCACCTCACAGTCTGGTATTCTGCCTCATCATAGGGTCACTGGTCATCCCATTTCTTTTGAGGGCTTTTCGACTTTAAGCTCCTCTAATTTTCAACTTCTTAGTGAGAGTCTGCTTATTGAGATGATGTAACCTTCACTTAATGTAAATGTTTGGTCTTTTTCTCTAACTTTGTTTTGATTTCCCTCCCACTCTCTTCTAATTACTATGCATGCTTCATTTTTTCACTTCTCTTTTTGTAATATAACACTGTTATTTACATGTAAGTTGAGACTCGTGATAATTATTCGTTTACTCTGATGATGTTACATGAGTAGCAACGAAACGTCAGTAAAATACATATCTAATAATTCCACTATTATGAGTTCATTATGAGACTTTTTAAATCCTCTGCTGGGCTTGATGTTATATTTGGCACTAAGCGATGATGGGTTTCTTTCAAGTAAACTCTGGGCTTTAGTTAACGTCTTTTAAAGAAAATCGTGCCTGTTATTTGACTTCAATTTCGTTTTTTATACATTACATAGAAAATACTACGAGACATGACGTCTTTGTTATGCAAGGAAATGACGACGGAGATCGTTCAAAACGAAGGGACGAGATTTTTCAAGATTTTCAAAAATGTCGTTCATGTCGCTTGTGTTCCCATTGCAATGGAAGAATAAGAGAGATATTACGCGTCGAAAATCGGGAAAGTGGAACATGAGAAGAATTTAACTTGCTATTTTTGTGATATTTTATTGTAAGTGTCTGTCAATAAGAGTTTTTATTGGGCATGCTGTTTGTTCGATATGTCAATAGTAGTTTTCTAACGTTTTGAGCGAAGGCCCTTCGTTAGAGAGAAGGGCCTTCGCTCGAAACGTTAGAAGACTACTCTTGACATTTCGGCAGTACTCAGACCCTGTTCACACGATACCAGCACGAAATGATACCGTAACGAAATTATTACGGTTAGACCTTGCGTTTACACGGTACCGGTATGAAAAAGCATGAAACCGTAATGCTAACTGTAACGATTTGAAACCGTAATGTGAAACCGTAATGAAATTGGACCTCTACCGGTATCGTGTGAACAGGTTCGTACCGTGATATTTTAATACCGGTGCAGTTTCGTACCGGTATAGTGTGAACGGGGTCTCAGACCTTTCCGTCTATTTCATTCGATTTCAACACTACCTAAGCAGCACTCTATTTCTATTTCATGTTTGTTCGATAATTTGATAACGATAATTTTCTGACTCTGTATTCGTCAACAATTTTTAAAACTTTTCTCCACGAAAAATAGTTTTTACATTTCTTTTGAATCATCCATTCACGATTGCTAATTGATAGTCTTGTATGTGATACCTTCTAATCATTAATTTTGACTTTCCCATGGAGAAAAAAATATACATCCAATCTACTTACTTGTTTACGTTTTCTCTCTGGTTTTTCCCAAGCAAAAAGTCAAAGGATTATTATAGTGGACCCACATTTCCCAAACACAATAGTGTTAAAATATTTCCAGCGAAGTCATTCGTGACAACAACGTGATCAGCTCTACCAAAAGCTATTTACGCTGAGATAGTCATTACTTTAACCCTGTCCTGTCCGAGACGTCTCCCTTTGACGAATAAAATCGTCTGGCGTTAGCCAGTGTAAAATTAAAATGTCGGGAATAGACCGGACAGGGTTATCTGTAAGAAGATGAAACAAAAACGTTAATGATCTCCCAGAGTAGATGTCCCAGGGTAGATCTGTCAGGTGTGCATGCAGATGTGGATGTAGATGTAGGTGTAGGTGTAGGTGTAGATGTAGATGAAGACTTAAACGTGAATGTAGATGTTGGTGAAGATATAGATGTAGATATAAATGTAGATCAACATGTATATTTAGATGAAAATGTAGATGTACATGCAGATGCAGATGCAGATGTACATGCAGATGTAGATGCAGATGCAGATGCAGATGCAGATGTAGATGTAGATGCAGGTGTAGATGCAGGTGTAGACGTAGGTGTAGATGTAGGTGCAGATGTAGGTGTAAATGTAGATGTAGGTGTAGATGTAGGTGTAGATGCAGATGCAGATGTAGATGTAGATGTAGGTGTAGATGTAGGTGTACATGTAGGTGTACATGTAGGTGTACATGTAGTTGTAGGTGTAGATGTAGGTGTACATGTAGTTGTAGACGTAGGTGTAGATGTAGGTGTAGATGTAGATGCAGATGCAGATGTAGATGTAGATGTAGGTGCAGATGTAGGTGTAGATGTAGATGTAGGTGTAGATGTAGGTGTAGACGTAGGTGTAAACGCGATCTTGTAAATCGTTTTTATTAAATACTGTCTATCGACCACCCAGCGCTCCTGTGAAGTTCATTGACAATCTTACAGAGGTTTTTATCGATTCACTTTTAAGTGGTCTGGATATCTTTGTCATCGGTGATCTTAACTGCAATTTCCTTAGCGATGACCATGAAGCTACAGCTCTTTTAGAGTTTTGTACAACATTTGGTTTAACTCAGTTAATTAATTCGCCAACCAGAATTACAGAGAGCAGCCGGTCTTTGATAAATGTTATTATGACTACAAACAAGGAGATTGTTACATCCAGCGGGGTCCTTACTTCATCTATAAGCGACCACAACCTCATTTATTTACTATTAAATTTAAAGGTTCCCAGAGCAAAATCTTCATATGTGTCTATTAGGAGCTACAAAAACTATAACTCTATAAAATTCCTTGAGGATCTTCAATTTGCTCCTTTTCATATGGTAAACTTCTTTGATGATATTAGTGATCAAGTGGATGTGTACAACACCCTGTTTCTTGATGTCCTCAACGAACATGCACCGATTAAGAGAATTAAAAGCGAAACCAAACCCGTTCGTCACGCCAGAAATTTTACAACTAATGAAAACATGTGATAATTGATACAAGAGTGCGATGAAAACAAATGACAAACTGCACTGGAATGCGTATAAATTTTTCAGGCAGGAAGTGAAGCGTGAAATCCGTTTGGCTGAAAGGACTTACGTGAGATCGCAGATTAGAAATAGCAAAGGTAACACAAACTCCATATGGAAGGTGATTAATCGATGTTTGCCGAAAAAATCTCCCAGTTTACCACAGTTTAATGATAGTCATGAGAATGTGGCCAACAGTTTTAATAAATATTTCGCATCGCTTGGAAGTTTAACAGCTCCTAAAGCCAATCAGTTAGCCAAGGACCAAAATTGGACTTTGGACTCAAACGTTTATGCAACCCCTAACATTCCTGTGCTGAGTGAGCAGTTTGAATTTCAGCCTGTATCAGAGAACGATGTGGCGAATGTTATTCTAAATTTGCCTTCTAATAAAGCACCTGGCTTTGATAAAATTCCAGCAAGAATACTTAAGGATAGTTTACCAGCTACTTTGCATATAATCGCATCTCTGATGAACAATTCCTTTAAATCTAATACGTTCGCACGTGTGTGGAAAATTGCAGAAGTAACTTGTGTTCCTAAAGATGGCGATGTCGGAAATCCATGTAACAAACGGCCCATATCACTGTTACCGGTACTATCCAAAGTAAATGAAAGGTTGGCTCACAGACAATTTGTCACGTTCTTAGATGATAACAACAAGCTATCACAATTCCAAAGTGGCAATCGTAAATACCATTCCACTGAAACGGCTCTTTTGTCTGTCACTGATGACCTATTAAAAGCTATGGATGAAAAGAAAATCTCAATATTGGTGTTGATGGATATGTCAAAAGCCTTTGACAGTATAAACCACGACATGTTGTTATTTAAACTTCGTCGCCTTTGTGTGTCTCCATCAGCGCTGGAATGGTTCAAAGGTTACCTAACAGGAAGGTACCAGTATGTTCTACTGGGGATGTGCTTTCGCAGTCTCTCCCAGTTGATTATGGAGTTCCACAGGGGTCCATTCTTGGCTCGGTTTTGTTTACTGCTTATATAAATGATTTATTAACTGTACCTAAACTTTGTCAAACTGCTTGTTACGTTGATGATTCTAAACTTTACTCGAAATTTAAAACTAACGAGCTATGTAACGCAGTCTCTGCAGTTAACTCTGATCTAAACGAAATCTGTAAGTGGTGGTGCTACAATTCACTGCTTATGAATCCAGATAAAACTAAATTTCTTGTGATAGGTGTGCAGCAATTGCTACGACAGTTACCTGACTTTGCAATGACACTTTGTGGCAAACCAATACCATCGACACCTGTAGCAAAGGATCTTGGAGTGTTTTTGGATCAGTGCCTCTCCTATGATGAACACATACGTAAAACTGTTGCTAGTTGTATAAACAAATTGATCCAGATTAATAGAATTAAGCATTTACTTGATAAGGAAACACTTTTGTTAATTACTAATAGCTTTGTTTTTAGCAGGCTGTTTTATTGCTCCTCAGTTTGGAGCAATACCTCGGCGACTAACATTCATAAGCTTCAGCTTGTTCAAAATTTTGCAGTCAGGATTATCTTGGGACTTCGCAAATATGACCATATCTCTGCAGGTCTACGATCACTTTGATGGCTAAATGTCAAACTAAGACTTATGGTCAATGATGCAGTTATGATGCATAAATGTCTCAAAGGTCTGTCACCTAGCTACTTCTCAGATAAATTTTCAACTCGAGCTATTGTCCATGATAGACAGACAAGATATAGAGATAGCCTCAATATTCCATCTTGTAGAATCAATGCTGGCCAACGCGCTTTTTGTTACCGTGGTGTGAAAATATGGAATAATTTAAGTAAAGACTTAAGGGAAATCATAAATACTAAAGTTTTTAAGAGACGTCTAATTAATGAACTCATTTGTAACATGAATTAGATTAGATGTTGAATTTTGTATAAAGTTACTATTTAGTTATTGTTGCATATAGTTTTTTTTTAAGTTATTTATAATTAATTTATTCATCCATTTAATTTATTTAATTTAATTGTAATATTGATGCTGAAAAGCCCTTTTTAGGGATGCTAAATAAAGTGTATGTATGTATGTGTAGATTTAGGTGTAGATGTAGATGCAGATGCAGATGTAGGTGTAGGTGTAGATGTAGATGTAGGTGTAGATGTAGGTGTAGATGTAGATGTAGATGTAGATGTAGGTGTAGGTGTAGATGTAGATGTAGGTGTAGATGTAGATGTAGATGTAGATGTAGTTGTAGATGTAGATGTAGGTGTAGATGTAGATGTAGATGTAGATGTAGGTGTAGATGTAGATGTAGATGTAGTTGTAGATGTAGATGTAGTTGTAGATGTAGGTGTAGACGTAGGTGTAGATGTAGGTGTAGTCGTAGATGCAGAAGTAGATGTAGATGGAAGTTTAGGTGTAGGTATAGGTGCAAGTCAACAGAAATATGCAGCTTCTCCCAAAATCGGATCTAACTAGACCTCATTATAAACTGATTGTCAGATAGGAATTCCCTGGTCAGTTTGAAGATTATTTTAAATGCTATTTTAGTTTCTAAAGTGATCTCATCAAAAACTATAGAAATTAGTCTACATCATAAAGTTGTTTGTAAATATATATTTATTGGCTCGTTGCATTTTGTCAATTATCTCTAAAAAAGTTGTCATATTAACAACAGGACGTTAGGTTACATATCATGCCTTATTATTTTCAAACTTGATGGTTAACAATTGTATTTTGTGGCAAAAACTGGTATTTATCACCCGACTACCCGAGAAATAGTTCCGCTGTTATGTTGATTGATTGGTGACACTGACAGACATGTTTGAATACGATCCTGTGCCTAGAGGGGATGTTTAGGCTGTTCTTTCAAACAAAATATCTAGAGGCAAAATTGTCCCAGATTAAAAGCTAACAGGATAAAGTTCTCATCTAGCCGTTGCATTTTAACGTTGAGGCAAAACTCAATGCTATATTGATTTATTGATGCCATAGAGTGAGATCAATTGCCAAACCTCAAATTCTACATTTGTTTTCATTGTATGATGAAGATCTGCATTGCAATAAAAACTAAGGTCTGTAAAGTCAAAACAGGCAGCTTTTTCGCATAGTTATCGGTTCCAAGAAAAAATTACTAAATTCAAATGTCGATTACATATGGGAAGTTGAATATTGCCTCAATCTCAACTCAAATCTTATTGTGGTAACGATAATAAGCAATACATTCAACTGTCTCTAAAGCGGACTTTCTCGGGACAAGCTTTAGGTGTCCGTCTTAGAAAGGTGTCCGCCTTATAGAGAGTTCATGCGACGTGACACCCGACATTCGTGACGTTATACCTGGAATGCAACCTTTATCAAAAGCAAAATTAAACGTTCATGGTCCCCTTACATGATGTTAAGCACACTTTAAAGCCATGAACTTGGCAATATATCGGCTGGAGAAATGCATTACGAAAGGACAAAATAAAATAACAAATGCCTTTCTGCAAAACGAGCAACGAGAACGGGGAAAAAGGAAGACAGGTGAATTTCATAAAACGTCTAAACGGTAGCACAGATAAACCATTTCATTGGTTTTTAATAACAAGTTAATAAAATATTACATATTCTTGTCAAATATGTCTAACGTGATGAGCGTGATATGCGTGATGCACGCAAACTTACATTTCAAGTGTCCAGCTTCATGGATATTTTGGACCAAAATTCTTAAAAAAAGTGTCCGCTGTCCGCTTTAGAGAGATGTCCGCCTTACAGAGAGTTAATCTTCAGGGAAATATGTTATGTACGACCAGGACCAGCTAGCTGTGTCCGCCTTAGAGAGGTGCCCGCTTTATAGAGGTGTCCGCATTGAGGGAGTAGACTGTATGTGCTAAGCATTTCTTGAGCAAGCAATTCATTGTAATATTCTCTGCAATGCTTCCACAAACCTCAAGAAAATCAAAGAGCAATGGCATATCCTAACGCATTATGCCAGGCCAGAACAACTACACATAACAAAGCAGTTATCCACTAACCAACCCACAATTCAGCATGGACAAACTTTGTCGATCGTGATTTGAAGCCTTTCACTCCGGTGAATGCCTTGCATCACCTTTTAACGGTTTAATGATGGAAATTAGAAATACCGGATGATTTTGCAAGGCTTAGCAGTAGCCTGCCGGTGTAAAGTCTCAAAGAGTTAAAAATTATCTCAGTTTATCAACTCTGTAAGACAAGAGAGCGCCGTACGAAACATTTTTTCTGTACTAATATTATTCTGGCAAGCGCCAGATACAGTGAAGGTTCCTTCATGAATCAATGGAATCAGTCGGTAGCTATATCATTTTTTTTACTTCAGCCAGACGCTGTTGATTTACTGAATTAACTGCAAACGTCTTTTACGTGCATGACTTTCCTCTCAATTACTAACCGATAATTATTTCTTATCGGAGCATTTGGTTTTTAAAATATAGCTTCATTACCAGAAAACGTAAGCTTTTCTCAGTTAACCTAATTTGGTAAAACGGAGAAGGCTGACAAACGGATTTACCATCGCCATTGTCTTTTCCGTTATTTAACAGTTGTGTACTGTTCAGAATTTATTGATCTTATACTTTTTCCGTTCAGCTCGTTCAAT
Source organism: Heliopora coerulea (assembly GCA_030142905.1). NCBI lineage: Eukaryota > Metazoa > Cnidaria > Anthozoa > Scleralcyonacea > Helioporidae > Heliopora > Heliopora coerulea. Next base: position 77,522 of record JASJOG010000157.1, read on the forward strand.
CGTAGTTTCTAGTCCCACTCATTTAGAAACACCTATTCAAATTAACTGACACAGACTAAATTATGCACTCTTAGTTATAATTGTTATTATTGGCCGGTACGTAAGGAAAGAGAGAAGTTTGGACTGATCAGTTGTTTTGCATAGCTAGCTGAGAAAATATAGACGTCCCTTTTACTCGATTTTGTTTCCAAACTAACAATTGAATCTTAGTTCTTCTTCTGTCGCCTTTCCGCATTCGAACTTCCTCTTCGTTCAACTAGTTTTCTTTTGCATTACATACACGAAAATGATCGACTTCTCGAGAGTTTGAGATTGCACCCTGTTTTCTTTCTTACAAGTCAGTGCTGTAAAACAATGTATGTGAGACACTGCTTTGACGCTGAAAGCCCTTGTAAACTCCTGTAAACCCTTAACAATGAAGTGCACTCAGCCAATCAATTTCCAACAATCAAATCAAATCTTTCAAAAACCGACCACCTCTCGGCATTGAATGACTCTGTGCGTTACAAAGTCAAGCACCTTTATAATTCCGTGGATTTCTTCCCGAAGAAAGTCATCTCATGGTTGACGAGAACTTCTTCACGGTTGATTTTAGTCTCCATTCCCATATATATACATGTATATATACATATATATATATATATATCACCAGCAGAGCAGATAGTGATTTAAGTAACATTATCACAGAACACCAAGACACCAAAAATAACACTTGAAACTATAAGTGAGAAAAAATTTAACAGTTTGTGGGCTTTCCTCAGGCCTTGATGGCAGCTTCGCATCTGCTAGACATGCTGTCGATCAAATTAACTAAGCGTTTGCGTGGAAATCCTTCCCAGGCAGCATTGACAGCTGTACATCGTTCTTTCACATTTGTCAGTCGCTGTTTCTTCAAGATGTCACTGACACTTCTTTGACTGCTGCTCACTCGAACAGCGATCTCTCTTGATGAGTAGCCTTCCTCTGATTATGCAAACACCTTCTCGCAATTTTTGAAGGCTTATCCTTGGTTTTGAACCCACAGTCTTTACAGTTCGCACCAGGCCCGAGATTCTCGCTGTACCAATCACTCGAGGTGATGTTCTGATAAATTCGGAAAAGACCACACCTTCCCTTGAAAACTGCTTAAAATGGCAACAAATCCTGACGAAAATTGTGGGTTATGCCTTAAAACCGACTGAAATAAAGTGTTCAGGCATGCAGGTTAACTAAAGTCTTTGGTGCAGGTTGAAAGCGATTGTAACCCTTCACTGTGCAAAAAGTGGAGCTTGAGCAGTTCTTTTTGACTGCCTGTGTAAAATCAAGCACTTCCAACTCCCAGATTGTGAAAACATTTATAAAACAGATTAAAATCTTTATTTCATCTCATGAAATAAAGATTTTAATCAGTGAGGTTTTATATATATTTATAAAATTCATTAAAAATACATGAGGAAAAGACAAAAAATCATAAGCGTGTCGGATCTATATATGTGATAAAGATAAATGTGCTTTTACATGTGAAGAAGAAGTTCAGTTTTTTTCTGCTTACGAACGATAAATTTCCAAACTTTCTTCACGAATTAGCGTATTAAGAGGTGAATTTCATAAGACATTTAAAAAATTCGCAGTTCATGCTTTATCGGGTCTAAAACACTCGGCTATCGCCTCGTGTTTTAAATTCCGATAAAGCACTCCTGCTCGGTTTTTAAATATTACATATATATATATATATATTTAACAATTAGATTATGAGCTCGAGATTTCTATGAGGTGATAGTTGATGAGGGCGAAGCCTGAGTCAACTATCACCAAGTGGAAATCGAGAGCGAATAATCTAATTGTTTTAGTAGAAACACACTTTGCAAAGAACATTTTTCGTCTTCTCTGGGATCGTACTTTCAAGTAGACATTTTATTTCGTCTTCAGAAACTTCACAAATACGAGAGGCGGAAGCCATTAAGAATTCATGAGGAAATACAAAAAAGATCATAATCGTGTCAGGTCTGTATATGCGATATAAACACATGTGCTTTATCCTGAAATTCTCCCCAAAATTTTTTGCCTTAGAAAACATAAATTACCAGACTTTTGTATAAAGAGGTTCGTATAAATTTGAGTATAAAGCGGTTAGTCTTATAAGACATTTACGAAACTCACAGTACGTGCTTTGTCGGATCCAAAATACTCTGCTATCCCCTCGTGCTTTATATCCGATAAAGCACTCTTGCTCGTTTTGTAAATAGTTCTTAAAAACACAACATCATCAAAAATCTATCAATATTCTTAATAAACAGCTAGTATCGTCGATAATTATGATAATACGGAGCATAGTACTATAATAATGAAACCATCAGAAATTACCATAATGAATGAAGATGAGGTTTGGAACACTCTTTATGGACATATTTATTCTGAAGTTCCACTGCCTAAATTTAAAGTTGGTGATACAGTTCGTATATCTAAATACAAATCAGTATTCATACATACATACATACATAGCCCTTTATTAATGTGTCTGGTCGTTCTAGCGCCATCGGCACTAATTGGCATTCACTAAAGGATATGAAGCAAATTTCACAGAGGAGATGTTTAAAATGAATAAGGTAATACGTGGTGATTCAAATGTATATGAGTTATTTGATATAGAAAAAGAACCTATAATTGGTAAATTTTATGAAGAGGAGTTATCAGCTGTTAATAAAAAGGATGATATTAATAAGGTTAAGAAAATACTGAAGAGGAAAAAAGTAAAGGGAATGAAAATAGTGTCACTTAAGTGGTTAGGCTATTTTCATAAAAATAACAGTTGGATTCCTGAAAGTGATATACAGAACATAGAGTAATGTAGACGTAGGTGTAGATGTAGATGCAGATGCACATGCAGATGCAGATGCAGATGTAGATGTAGATGTAGATGTAGATGTAGATGTAGATGTAGATGTAGGTGTAGGTGTAGGTGTAGGTGTAGATAAAAATAACAGTTGGATTCCTGAAAGTGATATACAGAACATAGAGTAATGTAGACGTAGGTGTAGATGTAGATGTAGATGCACATGCAGATGTAGATGTAGATGTAGATGTAGGTGTAGGTGTAGATGTAGATGTAGATAAAAATAACAGTTGGATTCCTGAAAGTGATATACAGAACATAGAGTAATGTAGATGTAGATGTAGACGTAGGTGTAGATGTAGACGCAGATGCACATGCAGATGCAGATGCAGAAGAAGGAGTTATCAGCTGTTAATAAAAAGGATGATATTAATAAGGTTAAGAAAATACTGAAGAGGAAAAAAGTAAACGGAATGAAAATAGTGTCACATAAGTGGTTAGGCTATTCTGATAAAAATAACAGTTGGATTCCTGAAAGTGATATACAGAACATAGAGTAATGTATATAATTGGCTGAAGGAGGATTTGATGATTTCGAAATGGAAAATATTGGAGAAAAATACCCTGAATATGAAGATATGGATATCGCTCAGCTTGAGAAAAATTATAATGATTTAATTAGTGAGAGAGAACAGCTTTTATCCAGAAAAGGATTTGACCAAAATAGGATAAGAAAAATAGATGATATAGACAAACGATTAGAACGAATTAATTATTTAAAAAATGAGAGGTTTAATGAGTCGAAATTTATAGATAACGATGATGAAAAAAACGGTCACTATAAAAAAAGAAGCTCCATATGAAAAAACTAAGTGGATTGATAAGGATGAATTGGTTAATTATAAAGAATCTAATCAGACTGTTATAAGAACTAAGGGGACCAAAAATATGTTAATTTCATATATTAATGACATTTTTAAGAGAAATATGGAGTTTCGAATTGATAAATCAAAAAGACAAACGAAATATGATTATGTTAAATCCACTAAATCTGATCTATCATTTACTTAATCACAATATAAGGTACGGCCGTTATTAAACAACAAAGAAGGACAAATAATTTTTAAAAATATAACATATGGAAGAGGTGGTAGTTTAAAAAGAAGATTTAAGGCAACTCTTATTTATAAAGGTGTTGACATTAGAGAAATAAACACTTTTGTTAAGAATATGGATTTCATAAGATTAAATAATGATGCTCCAAGAGTTTGTGAATTCAATCAATTAATAAACAAATTATTTAACAAAACAGAGGATATGATTGAAGATATTTCAAAAGAAACCAAAACAGAACCTAAAGAGATTGAAAAAACTATAAACAAGTATGAATATCCAGAAATGACTGAACAAGATATTTATGATATGGTTGTGGAAAAATCAAAATATTATAAACGGGAACCGGTTGACAATCCCAAACAACTTAGAAAAGAATTAGAAAATTTTAGATTTTATGAAAATTATGATGAAAAAGAACCTGCAGAATTACCAAATATACCTGATTCAATATTCCAAGATATAATTTCAGATTCAACAGAGAATATACATAAAAGACTGCATGAAAGAGCTGAGGACGTTGATAGATTAGTAATAAGTGAACAAGAGCTTCGTGAATATTCTGGTATATTAAACCATATAGGAAATTGTAAAGCAAAAACAGAATCACTCGAAAAGACCGGAGATGAATATAGATTAAAAGCATTAAATGAGCCTAACGGTAGAAATGAACAACTGTATAAAAATATATCTGAGACTGCAGTTCTAAAAGCTGATTATATAAGGATCACAGAAATATGTGAGGAGCCATTTCATGAGGAATCTTGTAGTATTATTGAAAATGTCGTAGAAAATAATGAACCATAAAAGATCTTTTAAGATTAGAACGGTTTAAGAAATGGGCAAAAGTGAATATTATTAGTTTATCAACTGTAGCCATATCTGTTGCGAGAATTCTCACAACTATAATTACTGGAGCCAGACAAGCTATAAAAAAAGTGTGCTCAGGCAACTTCCAAGTTTACAAAAGCTGTATATAATTTGGGTAAAAAGATTAAGAGGATTACTAGCGCCTATGCTTAATATTGTTTCCAATATAATATCTTGGGCTGCTAAGGGAATATCATGGTTGTCCAGCAATCTCTGGGTCTTAGCATTAGCAATTTGCATGGTTTATTTATGATCAGAATAGAGAAAGAAGAAAATAAAATATATGTTAATATATATATATATATATATATATGATGAATACAACAGAAAAAGAATTGTCTGGTTTTCGTAGAAGTCAGATGAGTCAAATAAAGGGTGAGCGAACAAGACATTTTGTTGCTATGAATCCAAATAGGGCATTTCAGGAGAAAAATTATATATTGATATTCCAAAATTAAAATTGGATAGTTGTCTAGTTCCTGGAAGTCTTCACCTTTGTTTTGGGTTTAAAGTTTCAAACGCGAAATGTGCTTTCATGAATAATTTGGCTGCATTACTACAAAAGAGATTACAAATTAGATTAGCCGGTGAAACAGTGTATGATTGTAGCGGTGAGAGTCAATTCAGCAAGATTAGATATGATAGAATATGGGCTTGGTAATGAAAACCTTCCAACGCTAATCTGGAAGGATGATTAAGGTGCTAGCAGTGGTAATAGCCAAAAAGTTTCGAATACTCTGATGTACTCAATTTATTCTAACAAACAGAAGATATGTCTAGACCGGATATTGCAAGATCATGGTTTGCAACCTCCGTTTCAAATGAATAATAATTTCCGTAATGTTATTACACTCCCTTCATCAAGTGAGATACTGAAGGTTCACGCTAGGCAAATTCTTGGTAATTATAGTCTCGAGAATCTCCAGCTGGAGTATGAAACAGTCGATAATCAGGATATAGCTAATCAAATATCAAATTTATACTCTGTAGGTAGATCATTGAGTTCTGAACATTTGACACTAATGAAAACTGTTGTCTGGAGTTCAAGTAGCACTTTGATTAATGAGAATATTAACATTCCAAGGATATCCATGAGTGGGATTGTTATGTTATTTAGATCGACTTGTGTTACAGTTAGTGAAGTTTTTGTATACCCAAACATATCTGAAATAAAGGTTACTATAGAAGGGGTGCCAAACAGTGTTTAGAGTCAAAGCATTCCAAATATTCGGTTTTATGATGAAGTTAAACGCTTCTTTCATATAGTTAACAAAAACCGATTTATGACAGTCGAAATATTCTATAAGGATAAGTTCGCGCTGGTGATAAATCTCCGATCAAACCAAGACAAGAATAAAACAGCCGAGGGAAAGAAAATTGTGAATACACAAAATGGTTTGTTGCTAGAAATTAAGAAAACAGCCACAATTAATAATATAAACTGTTATAAATCGTGATCTGCAGAGTATTCAATATTAATTATTTGGTATAATATAAATGGAACCACCTTTCAATATGGTGATTGTCGGTATGACAGCTTGTGGCAAAACATATTATTTGTTAGACATGCTAGAAAAAAGTACATGAAACATTTTGACTTTATAATTTCAATATGCTTAATATTTGAATATAATAAAACATATCAGGAGTGGAAATATTTAAATGATCCTGATTTTATAGCAATTCAATGTGATCAGGATAAAGTCGACACTATACTCAAACATGCTTTAGATGTTTATAAAGAAACAAATTCATTTATCATTTTAGGCGACTGTGCTTCTAGCCAGGATGTTAAAAATCGTGTATCACAGTTGATTAGGTTAGCTTTCAGTGCTAGACATTATAACTTATCAACAATTATTATTATGCAACAGTTGACTTTTATATCAAAACCATATCGCGAGAATATAAACAAATTAGTAACATTTTACAATCCGAACCGCAATAATATGAAAGTTATTACAGATAATTATCTAAACGGAGTCAGTAAAGATGAAATAACAGATATAATTGAAAAGATAAAAAAACAATAAATATGCACGATTGGAGATAATGTTACACCACACTTATAATTATGAAGTTGTTATTCAGCAAAAATAAAATATATTGTATTATATATAATGCCGAAATGCAAATCAAGCAGAAAAGTTGATAATATAAATGAAATAGATTCATTAGTTGAGGAAATTGAATCAGCTGAATCCGCTGTTAAGGAAGCAATAAATGGAACCTTAACTTAACCAATAATAAAAGAAGATAACCCCCTGTTGATGATAAAAAGAGGGGCGAATTATTAAAATTAGCTAAGGACGGTAAATTAGATAAATCAGTCGCTTATATTAATAAAGTTAGCCAGAAGGCAATCGACAAATTATATGCAGAATACGAACGGAGAAGACTCCAAAAGGCAAATGAGTTTTTAACAGATTTGATTATAAGCATGTTTAGTGACACATTAGGGGGTTTAGACGCTATAGAAAGTTCTGAACAATTATATAGTGATTTGAGAAAAGATGAGTTATTAAAAAAAGACGTTTACACAGTAATTGAGACAATAACTCCTTATTTGCGATTTTTGGGTATACTTTCAGGCGGTATCACCACTGCTAAACATGTATATAATCATAAAACAAAGACTCAAACACATAATGAAACACATAATGAAAAAACCGAGCAATTATATTATGAGAACCATTGCGCAACATCTCCAAACATTTCTACATATGTTAACACTATTTATCTTAATAAGGACATACATTTATTACACGATAATCGTATGACTATTACCTACACAATATAATCGCTTATAACAAAATCCATATAACGTCACGCCACAGCTGTGTCGCTCATTATATATTCGCAAGTGCTGAAATCGTACTAGACCAATTTTTAAGAACATCTCTAGCTTCATGAGGTTTCTTGTCGTTAAGCAATTCAAATAGATCTTCATCCAATAGACAGCAAATAATTTGACATTCTTACTGATAAAAGGTACATCTATATCTTTCTCATAACCAGCGCCGTAAGTTTCTTCTAAACAAAATCCATGAAATTTGACAAACCAGTTCCGCTCTCAGCCATTTTGATTTTGATTTTGATTTTGATTATAAAGTGAGAATTTCCGTTTTATATACAAAATAATAGCTATATCGGGAAAGTCCCACTGTACTGCACCATCGATTTCCGTTTACATGACAATTCTATGAGTAGACAATAATAGCTTCATAGGGAAAGTCACACCGTTTTAATTATATTATCAGTATGTGGTATCATAATAATTTGTTGGATTTTTCTAGATCTTTTTTCTATGTGGATTTTAATTATGTTATCAGTATGTTATACTATAATAATTTATGGAATTTACAGGGATTTTTCTGGATCTTTCTGTGACGATATACACCCTACCCGGGTTTCGATACCTGGACATCCGGTACCCTAATGACGTAAACATTTTTAGGCGCCATTCTTGTACATTTCGCTATGTGTAAATGGACTTAGTATGCTGTGGTTTGTTTGACTTTTATGAACTATTAAAGAAGTAAATCGTTACACTTTCTATTAAAATTTCGGTGATAGATTTCGAGAGTGTGATCTGAGCATTTGGAGCCATTTTTTGTGATTTTGCGGCGGTAACCCCATGTTCCATACTACTAGAAAAGTTTGACCATTTCACGACCAGTACACTTAATTAGACAACTCGAAAAGATAATTCGATACCGGAGCACATTCAACACACATAAACAAAACCGCGATAGTGATTCAAAAGGTTCAAAAAGGAGAGGAAATCTAACAAATTAAATTGAAAACCTTGCAGGAAATTTTAGTAATTATCTCAAAGAATTTCTTCTCCAACAGACTTTGAAAGGTTCACTGGAACTGGTGGAACTAGTCTAGATCCACCCCTGAACTACCACGGTTAAAATCAACCAGCACAAGTTTCCTGGACGCATTTCCATTTAAGAAGCAACCATGTGCTGGGATAGAATGTCACAAAATTATGTCTGGAAGACAGTTTTGGCGTTAGACTGCCACACTGTTTATCAATAACTATTTTAAAAGAGAGACAATTCCTGTATGACCAAAACAACTGCCCCCGATTACCTTTGTTATACTGCCCTGTTACCCCATTTAAAACATACCCATTCGTTTAGGTATCGTGTAATACTTGGATGATCATTACATTATTCTTTACCCCTGAGGAAACTTGAAAGTTTCGGAATCATTCCTTGGGTAAAATTAACGAAAATTAAGACTATGAAGGAAAAGGTCGATTTATAAATAGAATTAGTGTAATATTCGTACTTTCGCTTTTTATATACTAAAATGGACATTGAAATTACAGAAAGTTCAATGCTTACCGGTATCCGCAGTGTTTAATAAACATTCATTTTCCTAGCTACATACTTCCAATAAAATTGAGAGGATTTCAAAATTATCTGGAAAACTGAAAATATTACTGATTTGACGAAACGTTTTGTACAATGTATTCATGAAAAGACAGGCGATCTATTTAATTGTGTTGAAATAAAAATGTTGAGCACGAAATTGAATGAAATTCTTTCATTTTTTGTATTTCTCAGCGAGCATGGGTAACTAGTCTGTGTGTTTGATGAACTGAAAACTACGAATTCGACCTGCAGCAGGGTTCTAGAACTACGATAATAAGCGTCGTCGGAAGTTGGGGGAAGCCATACAAGGTGATTGTCACTAAAAGAAAAACTGACTGGGTGACGTTGCCCAGCAACAATCGAAACCGAATAAAAAATCAACTGACACCAGCACGTTTTTGTGCATTCATTGCTCTGAACATCACAACAGGAACGGGTTATCAGTGATCCAAAATATTGCCCTAAGGAACATACTCTGAACCTCGATCAAAAAAGGAGTTTTTCGGTGAACTGTTCAGTGACTTTTTATTTGTAGTGAAACTAAAATTACTTCCGATGGCTGGAGTACTTTGCACCAGTTTATTTAGCAACATCAACCAGTGGCTTTGCCAAGAGGGAACCTGGATAAAGGGGGACCAGGAAATTTTACTGGAATGATACCGTTATTGCCTGAAAAATTACATAAAGCATCTTCGAATGCCGTGAATCAGTATCAGGAGGCTTAAACTATGATCAGTAGGTTTACCCTCAGGGCCAAAATTCCCCGTAGCCACGCTTTAAGTTCCTGTGAGATCTCTCCCACAAATAAATGTAAGTCTTCCTACGCTAATGACTTCAAAAACAAACCTCTTGAGGTGAAGACCTGAAATGCTTTCGATCGATAAAGATAACATTTTTGCAGAAAGTCACATGGTGTCGTTTATACCGCTTCAGAATTCAAAGAGTTTTTTATCTCCAATCGTGCACTTTCTTACACCTAAAAATGCTTTTTATTAAACATGTAGTTGCTGGGGACATGTTTAACTGAGAGAACTATCCTGCATTGTTATGTTATCTTCTACACAGGGACAAATCGACGTCTTAACGTACGGAATTCCTTGACGTGGTACAAGAGACGGTTTGAAGATGCAGCTGCTTACTGAACTGAAACACCGAAGAAAGAACAATATTGACTGATCTTAACGAGGTTTTTATTATAAAAACACTACACCTTCTTCACAGCAACAGTAAACAAGATCGTATATGTTGTATTGTCAATAGTAATGTAAAGTATGAGAATCGGAAGCTCATGGAGAGGTAGGAAACGTGGTAAGGAAAAGCTGTGTAATATACTTCGTAGGATGTTAGAAAGAATCGCTCAAAGCGTTACTCCAAGTTAGTTATGCATCTAGACCAATCGAAAATTACATGATAACTAAATCAAACGAGCTTAAGTTTTGAAAGGAAACAGCGTAAGTCTCTCACCTCCACTATTCATGAAAAATATTAATTGTTCGGATCGATCAAAAACTGATTTCATGTAAACCAGTGGTGTTGTCTTCATAAAGGTACAAAAAAATTTCTAAGAGTTTCTGGAAACTTTCTTGTCGGTACGGATAAAAAAGACAATAGAGATTATATCAGTCATATTTTTAGTTGAAATTTGATATTCGTTTTTCATAAGTCTTGAAATCTTTTCAATTTCATAAAAGCTTTCAATTTTTTTCACCACTTCCTTCACACACCCTCAAACATAAAATACATTTACAAGATGTTTGTTTTCATCAAGGATATACAGAGTTGAGATAGTCGCGAATTGTTTATGTTTCTTGTAGTTTTACTTCCTTTTCGAAAATCTAATCAAAAATCAAACTATTTATTGCAAGGTAACGTTAATAGTTTGAGGTTTACCTTATGGATATTTTAAATCAATCATGTCAGACCCAAATAAAAATTCTAACACGCTGAAGATTTGATGGATTGTTAAAAGAGCTAAACGTAGACATCATATCAATTGAAAAAATTCTACTCAAATCAACTGCAATATTCTCATTAATGTTAGGTTTTGAAGTGTTTCCGGAGGTTATCCAAGTATTGTATAACGTGGATTGTTTGAAGTGGCACAAAGCCATAAACAGGACTTTAAGATGAGGGGGGTGAGTTTTCTAATTTGTGCTCTGTGACCGCATTTGTCCTTAATTTTGAAATTATGCTTACAATCACAAGCAGTTGTTTTGATATCGCGTGATGATTTAACTTTAAGACTACCATAAAACTAGATACTATGATATTCTACGAAAAATTCAACCAAAATGCTTTCGAGCAGTTTGTTTTCTAGGCTAATTTAAACCATACATGTTAATCAATGAAAAAACGTAAATTGCTCGACAAAAACAATCCAAACTCGTCTACCACAGAAGGCTTCAAGAGAAAGATTTTGTGTAAGAAATATATTTGTTTTTCTGCGTATTAACGGGATGTTCAAAAATGCGTTTAACGCTCTTGTAGTGATTAGTACATGGAAGTAATTATGAAATAACGACATATAAGGGGCTGATTACATGAAGACCAATGCGAAGTCAGACCGGCAAGACTTGAGATCGCACTCCATACAAGTCCTTGTTCTTGTTTCCAAGAAACAGGTTCGAAAAATAAACTCGGATCGGTCTCACACATTTCGGGTACTGGATCGACACAAATGACTTCAGACCGGTACAAGATTTACTTCATGAAAACACGAAATCTCTCCAGATCAACCATTGATGAGGCAAAGAACAAGAAAAACATTGTTGCTGAGAATACAAGCTCCCAATTTGGACTGAAATGTTTGCAAAAGCATGGTATGAGTTTCATTCCGGTCTCATGTAAACACTTCAGAAGATTTTCACTTTGGTAACGGTCTGAATTCGTGCGGGTCTTATGTAATCAGTTACTAAGAGGCTGAGCTCTTAAAAATCAAGTAGATTCCGCATTACTGTTGAGTTTTCTTTTAGCCATGACAAGGTTAAAAACGTATAAAAGGATCAGCATGACGTTTTGTGAGTCAGTTGTGAAACAAGGTCAAGATGAAGCTTTTTACTGTCTTAGCTTTGGGCATCGCCATCTTTGGGATCCATTTTAGCAGAGGTTTATGTGAAGAAGCACAAGAAGGTGATTTTGTTGAAAATCTCAATCCTGACAGCTATTCAGACGATGAAGAGATGTAAGAAGTCCAATTAATTTAAGCATTAAGACATAATAGAGTATAAATGATAAAGCTCTAGCTTTGGTCTCAGTCTGTATGTAAAACTCCAGCTCTTCCTCATTTTCTTTAACACAAATTATGTTTCCCTAAATTTTAACAAGCATGCAATCTGCAACATATAGAAATGAACAATATGCGATTTGATTTAACTTAATATCTTGAACTTTTTAGACCTAATGAGTTCAAAATAAAAGAAGAGAGGTATAACGATTATGATGACGATAAAGACGATGATGAAAACAAATCGAACCTTAATTTATCAGTGGTGACCAACAGGTATTCAGTCTTACTAAAAATTCAACGTTTTAGATTCACTGTTAAAGAGAGGGAATGAAAATCATCAAAAAGCCTTTGTATCTGATAAAATGTGGTCATGAAGGAACCTAAAATTAACTCCCATCAGCAGGATAAGAATTGTATTAAAACCATGAAATAAAAATGGAGTGCTGCGTAGGCAGTGTTGAAATCGAAGTGAAATAATCAGAAAGGTTTGAGTACTGCCGAAATGTGAAAGTAGTTATCTAACATTTCGAGCGAAGGCCCTTCGTCAGAGAGAAAAAACATGGAAGGATTTCCCATATATATATTCCGTGTTTTTCGATCCTCCCATGTTTTTTCTCTCTGACGAAGGATCTTCGCTCGAAACATTAGATAACTACTCTCACATTTCGGCAGTACTCAAACCTTTCTGATTATTTCACTAAGAATTGTATTATTTTACTCTGGCAAACTCAAGGCGATTTTACTCGACAAAAAGGAAGATCTCGCCGGGAAAGAGTTTATGTTATGCCCAAACATATGTTGGGCAAGTGTCTTTGTATTTTTTTTTTTTCATAACACCAAATGTTACACAACAAAAACAGTGTATTGAGGGTAATTCGTTAACATTTCTTCAAAAACCGCCTTTAAACATCTAATCGATCAAAATCTAGTTCCGTGAACAATGCACGGATTGTATTAATTCTCTTCGCACATATAGGGTCATATATGGCCTTATATGTCGAGTCTATCAGGCAAAATAGAGCAATTTCGAATTGCTTTAGATACAACATTGTTAAAAAGCTTATCAAAGCGACCATAAGGAGTCTCCTTCTCTGCTCCACCCCCTTGTCCCCTCCCGGGGAAAGCGAGTTCACGGGAACAGAGTCCTTGTAGGGTCACACCTGCACCGGTCCACCTGCACGTGGGCTCCAAGTGTGTGGCTGTTCCTTTTATCTACATACCCGCAGCATAGTCCTCCATCCTCTCATGTAGGACGCTTCTCTCGGTGTTCAGTAAAGAAATCGCGTAGAATCGCATTTTAAGTGCATTGACCCTAAACACCTCCAAAAGAATCGGTGGTTAAAAGGATAACTGGGATCACGTAAAAATTGCAGGATGAAGCATATGGGGGTCCCTAAAGTCGATTCCATAAACTGTTTCCAGCACGTAGGCAGTCTCTAAGCAACTGCCTATATACCTGTGCGCAATTGATTCAAGAACTTAATTCGACCCAGCCCATACAACAAACATTGCGGCACTCAAAACTGAACTGCAATTCAGAACTGTATCGAGCCAAAATAAAATTGAAAAGGAATGCAAATCCTAAGAATCTTGTCATTACAGTGATTCTGGAAGGCTCTCTGTTAAACTTTAAATCGAAATTTAAAAAGTTTAACATTTCTATTAGCCTGAAATTTTTAACTATTTTCATTGTATAGCGACAGTGAAGAAGAAATGCCCAAAGCGATGTTCAAGCAGGCAGACCAACCCAAGAAGTCTAAGAAAGCTCCAGTGAGACGGCAGCGTATTCGAACACCAATTAATAGGCAAAAAATGAACAAGATCTGCAAATGGGTGAACACTGCGCCATATGGCCTTCCAGGAAGTAAATGTATGATAGTATTGCATTATTTTAATGAAGTAGTTGAATTGAGAAAGGAGAGACGGGAGAAAGGAAGGAAGGAAGGAAGGAAGGGAGGGAGGAAAAAAGGGAAGGAAAGAAGGAAGTAAGGTAGCAAAGAAGGACAGAAGGAGGGAAGGAAGGGAAGGAAGGGAAGGAAGGGAAGGAAGGGAAGGAAGGGAAGGAAGGGAAGGAAGGGAAGGAAGGGAAGGAAGGGAAGGAAGGGAAGGAAGGGAAGGAAGGGAAGGAAGGGAAGGAAGGGAAGGAAGGGAAGGAAGGGAAGGAAGGGAAGGAAGGGAAGGAAGGGAAGGAAGGGAAGGAAAGGATGGAAGGGAAGGAAGGGAAGGAAGGGATGGAAGGGAAGGAAGGGAAGGAAGGGAAGGAAGGGAAGGAAGGGAAGGAAGGGATGAAAGGGAAGGAATGGAAGGAAGGAAGGAAGTTAAGGAAGGAAGGAAGGAAGGAAAAAGTAATGAAGGGTGAGAGAAAGGAAGAAACACATGCTTTGATGAATAGATTTGTGTCCTAATTTACACCAATCAAATTTTACATGTCACATAATTTTCTTTTCAAGTTGCTAAATGGCTTTGTGGTTTTCCAAAACTTTGATGCTGGGGTAAGTACAAATTTCTTTCTCTTCCTGGAATATGTTTTTTCGTTCCGTAGCCTATGCATTTTCCCGAAACTACCGTTGCATTTTTAAATAACGCAGCAGAAGTAAGCTGGTATTTATAAATTGTAATTGATTTATAAATTTATTTTTCCTAACAGAAAGCGCATCGATAGAGATGAATCCCAAGGGAAATTAAGAAAAATCTTTCAGAAATAGAACTTACAGAATGATTTCAACTGAACTATATGACTAGTACATGTAATTGTTTATATTTTCTCTGAAATAGAATGAAAACGTCAATAAAATTTCTCATAGAACACTATCTCGTTTTTTATCGTTAAAAATTTATCCAAGAGTCTAATGAGGAGAGAAAGGCCTATGGTGGGTTTCAAGTTAAAGTTCCTATTCCCTAAAATATTATTAAAGACATCACGTGGCCTCTTCGCTGCATCCATTTGTAACAAGCTAGAAAACCAGCAAACGACTTTTGCCTTTCGTGAATATCAAGAAAAAATTTGTATTTTAACTCGTTACATTCCAAAGCATCTCCCTTTGACGAGTGGAATCGTCTGGTGTTCGTGGGAGTAAAGTTGTCCGGTGCTAGCTAGAATAAAATTTTTTGGCATTAGCCAGAGGAAAGTTGTCTGGTGTTCAACATAGTAAAATCGTCTTCTGTTCAATAGAGTAAAATTGTGTGGTGTTCGACTGAGAGAAATCGTTTGGCATTACCAAGAGTAAAATTATGTGGCGTTAGTCAGAGGAAAATCGCCTTGGGTTAGCTAGGATAAACTCTACTGATGTTAGTTAGAGAAAAACAATAAAAGTCGTTTTCGGATCGAAAAGAGTTAAGATCTTCTAGACTAATATTGAGATATTTTAACCTTTTCGGGTCCATACCCGACTTTGGCATTTTACTCTGACTAACGCCAGACGATTTTACTAGTTATAGGGAGAGCTCTTGGACAGGAAAAGGCTAAGACGATTTGTGTAATTTACTAAGATTCCTCCGGTGAAACTGGGGTAGAGTGGGGGTGGAAGGAATCCCCAGATCTCCTTTTGGTCAAGTCACTGCCGAGTTCCTTGTTCTACACCTACACAACAATATCTACGGGTGGATCTACAATATTTTTTACCTTTGTCAAAAATTAAATTGATCACGAAATTGCACAAGAGTAATCCCCTCCTATGGGTTTGTAACCTTGTGGGCCTTACGACGAACCAAAATATATAATCATTAGAAATTCGGGTTATATATATATTGTATAACCATATAATTACTGTTGTTCAAGCAATCGCTTGATGGTTCAGATCTGAAAATCAGAAACATTTATAACTAAGCAACAAACACGATTATTTAACTACTCTGACGTCTGCTAACGCAGCAGTATATGAAACTGTTTTCCATAGTCCTGAATTCACTTCTGAATTCACTAAAACGGTTTGCACGCGTGCCACATGATGAATATTGAATTACCCAAACAACCCGCAAGCTATAAAAGTACAGGCGGTATAATTATTGAAAACCCATTGAAACGTTACACTGAAAGCATGAATAAATCAGCTTGTCCCACCAGCATACGAATCTGGCAATAGAGTCTGTTTAAAATCATAGGAGTAAATTATGTTATATTTTTGACATGCCAGCTGTTAACACTTAGTAACGAAGAGATGAACTCCAGATAGTGTTCAACTTAATATGAATCCGACCCATAATTTTATTTGCTTACTAAGCCTTGTTAAAATCGCCAGGTTGTTTCCGTAACAAAATCAATAAAGTTTACAGAAGTTAACCTTCTCAGTCGAAGGGTTATGTTGTAGCAAAAAAATATGAAAATAAACACAGAGTGAATGCTAAATTTGCGGGTAACATGAAACAGAATAACGTTACCGTTTAAAAAAGCAAGATGACCAAGTTCTGAAAAGCGTGATATCATGATGATGGAAGGATTTCACCCTCATGGACGTAAATGGCGAATCGTTTGGCCCACGCACGTTTTGCACATGATTACCATGCAAAAGCGATAATCGCAAATGAGATTACAAATCCCTTCGTTTACTTGAAGGAAAAATGTTTGAAAGGCACTTTAGCCGTATTGAAGAGCAAACGGACGTTGCTGGGCGGAAACACGGGAAGGCGAAGCTTATGAATTGAAGTGTAAATTTGAAAACTATGTAGACCAGTAAAAGGGGAAGCAAAAATCAACAAAATCTCAGAAACCGCGGATGAATAAATTGGATAACAATTTTATCATGGAACGTCAAAAATCGAGATGAGATTCTCCAGCGAGTCAGTTACTCGTTCTTCACTGATAATGGAGAGAAGGTTACTTGAATGAAAATATGTTAAATAGCATTAGCATTAGACTAAAGATTGACAAAGTTCGAACAGCTTTGGTACTCAGAAAAGGCTTCTTTGTCTCAGAAGGGTCCTTTTCCTGTAAATTTCTACCCAAGTTCGCTGTCCCAAATATAATTCAGCAAAAGTTTCACGATGAATCTGGTTTACCGTAAACCCATACTCATTTGCCCAGACCCGCATATCTAATAATCACAATCATGCAGGCTTAAACAGATGACAAACTCTGGGGTATTTATAAGAGGAAATGGTGCCATGGTGTACGTTAAATTCATTCGCTTATTATTACTTATCAGAAAGGATTTTCCCTTTTGAATGGAATCTCGATGAGATGATCCTGCCAGTTACGCAGTTATTCGTTTTTCACTGATAGTGGAGCGAAGGTTCCTTGCATGAAATTATGTTAAACAGGGCTAGACTAACGACTGAGAAGTTAGTACAGTTTTCGTACTCGGAAAAGGCTACTTAGACTGAGAAACATCCTGTTCCTGTCATGTTCCGCCCACGTTCATTGTCCCAAATCTAAATCATTAAGAGTCTGGTGATGAATTTGGTTTACCGTAAACCTATACTCATCTGCCGAGTCTGTATATCTAATAATCACAATTAACTTAATTAAGTGATAAGCACTGGGGCATTTAGAAGGCAACATGGTGCCATGGCGTATTTTAAATTTATTCACTTATTATTACTTATCAGGAAGGGTCTTCCCTTTTGAAAGAGTCACAAATATTAACCCAGACCAACATGATGCCGATTAACTGGCTTTCCACCCCTTGTGACCGGCTGTTGGTCAAACGTCGACTGAAAATGTTTCGCAGTTCCATATGACAATCGAGATGAGATGTTCCAGCGAGCCTGTTACTCATTTTTTTACTGATACTGGAGTGAAAGTTACGAGCATAAATATATGTTAAATAGGATTAGACTAGAGATTGAGGAAGTTAGTACAGCTTTGGTACTCAGAAAAGACTTCTTTATCTCAGAAGGATTCTGTTCCTGTCAAGTTCCACCCACGTTCATTGTCCCAAATCTAATTCAGTAAAAGTCTAATGATGAATCTGGTTTACCGTAAACCTCTACTCATCTGCCGAGTCCTTCATGTCCAGTAGTCACAACCAGCTTAAATAAATGACAAGCACTGGGGTATTTGGAAGAAGACATGGTGCCATGGCTCTCTTCCCCATGTGGAATGTTGCATTAGAAATTGATGCGAATGTGAAAATTATTCACTTGTTATTACTTATTAGAAAGATCTTCCCTTTTGAATTGGTCACAAATATTAATCCAGACCAACGTGATGTCGATGAACTGGCTTTTCAGCCCTGGTAACAGGCTATTGGTCCAAAGTGGTTGGGTGTTGTCTTCCATGAGGAAAATTCGGGATAGGTCATTGATGACAAGGAAAATTCTATTTGTCAGTTGTCCGGACATGTCGTATAAACACGTCTAAGAGAAAATCCTCGACCTGTTGAGACACGTGATTCTTTGCTACGTCTGTTTATAATCCTGGGCCGGGTTGTTCAAAAGACGATTAGCTTAACCCAGGATTAGAGAAACTTTTTGGGCACCTTTCCGATCATGTTGCTGAGAAAATTTGGAATTTTCTGACAGATATCGGGTGTATACCGAAAAAGGTTTTAAGCTGTGGTATCTGAACTAGATTGTTCAACGAAAATAAGCGAAACCAAAACAACATATAAGATTAACTTGTAATCCTAGATTAGCGCTAATCGTACGTTGTACAGCCGGCCACAGAACTGTACGATAGGGCGCTATAACGCTCCGCATCTCGTCTGTATAATTTTGTAAAACCGCACATGACGTCTGCTAGTGCATTCACACTGCTCAGTACTAACCATCGAAAAGCCCTACGCATGCCGCACCGCACACACCACTCCGATTAACGGGTAAAGGTAAAGATAAAGTGCCTTTATTTTTACTGGGAATCCTTATCAGCTCCCTAACCTGTTCTCCCCAGAGGTCCAGTAAAGGCCACTCCTTATGCGTCCAGTGTCACTACAGTAGGAAGCCTGAGCGCCCAGAGAAAACCTGCGATGCTGGGTAGAATCAAATTGGACAACACTCGAATAACATGTGACAGATATTTCCGTAGTTTCGTAATAGCACAATAGTAGTCAGACCTTTCAAATAAACGACAAATTTTTTAATCGTAAACATGTTTCGGCATACTTATGCCATCTTCAGTACAGTGGAAGAGATCTAATTATAATTTACAATGGGTTATATATTCATGTCATGTCAAGTGATGTGGATATTAAATTACAATGTTAAGAAGGCGGAAAATATTTACAAGTTGAAAACGGTGTTAAGATTTTTCAACTTGTAAATATTTTCCACATCACTTGACATGACATGAATATATAACCCATTGTAAATTATAATTAGATCTCTTCCACTGTACTGAAGATGGCATAAGTATGCTGAAACATGTTTACGATTAAAAAATTTGTCGTTTATTTGAAATATGTGACAGATAACTGCACGGAACCAGAATCGAACCAGAGTCAGAGTGGTAAAAGACGGATGCACTACTCCTGAGCCACCAGCACTCCTTTAAAGAATCCGGATTAACAGGCATGAGCAATATCTTGTGGCCGGTATTTCATAAAATTGTGCTGCGCACCCTGAACAGTGTTACCAACAATGTTCTTCAACCGTGATAGCAACTGCGCCGTAGGGAGACTGATCTGATAGGAGGACAAACCAAGCAAATATATGTACACAGATCCTTTGAAGCTATGGTCGTTCAAACTTACATGATAACTTTACACCTGAGGATGTAGTAACTCGAACGAAATGGATAAAAAGAAAACATATGAAAAACATTCTTCTGCCGAAGAAGCTTGTCGACAAAATATACCAGGCAATTTGTTACGAAGGTAGATTTCCCTACTTCCTCCCTCCCAGATTTGACTGAATAGCAAGGTTGTCTTTGCATTCTTCAGCCATCAGTAATTCAGTAACCTGTTACCAAGGTCCTAAAACTTTTATGTCGATTGTGAACTTAGTTGTTTCGCCAAAGTATTTTCCCTCTTATTTCAGCAACCGAGAATAACTACTTTTGCATTGTCAGTGCCATCGAAAATAAAATTTTCACATGTGGATTTAAAGATTTGTCTGAGCATGACTCAGTGGAGATAAAACTAATCCTCACTTGCGTCGACTTTGCCGGATCCTAAACTAATTGAAACTGTTGACGTCAATGCGACTTTTGTTTTTTTTATTTTGGGGGTTTTCTTAATATTCAAAACGATTAAACAACCCCATAATGCAATTGTGCAAATCGCATAAATAGTGCGTCGTATCGTTTCATTTAACAGTGGTTGAGCGGCTTCAAGATGGAGCTTTTGACGGTTTTAGCATTAGCAATTGCCGCAGTCGGAGTGAAGACACATCTCAAAACAATATTATTGAAGAATCCAACGGTGAAAATGTAACTAGCGTTGATCGTGGCTACGATATGTAAGAAATGGCTAAAATTTCGTTTTTCAATTACTCGTTTTGTATCCACTTAGCTGCGCTTTTTTGATCCATACACTTCATAAGGAATTTAGTTCTCTCACAATTTCTACATTTTAAAGTAAAATTCACAAGAAATATCGTTTTCTTACGATTTTCCTTATGAAGTGCAAGCAGAAATACATGTGCAAATTGTCGTCTACATTCGAACTGTTTATCTGCACCTTGCTCGTTTCAACAACTTGAGACTTTATCGTTGTTTTCCGCATTCGTTGACCGCACATTGGGCAATAGATTGTTATCTTTTTGTAACCAATTACATACTTATAGATTACCTCATGGTTGGTGAACGCGTACGATTTTGTACATGCATTGCTAGCAGGGTTAGGGTTAGGGTTAGGGTTAGGGTTGGGTTTAGTTGCTATTTGTTATGTCATGAATAACGAGTTGTTATTCATGACAACAAGTCAACCAAATTGATGACGTAATTTATTTTTTATATGCGTTCTCTGATAAACTTTTAAATAAAAAGGGATAGGACAAACACTCCTTCGAGTTCCTCGGCGCGACAAGTCTTGTATAGACAACATGAAAGTTACAAAGTGTATTTATTTTTAACAATGTTTCTAAAAGTTTATTTGTTTAACAAGATAAGTATGAACACAACGTAATAAAGATGGTATTTGAAAGTAAACAAAAAGTTCAAATTGTAAAGGCTCGCATGAGCTGGGAGAGAGCGTAAGTCGCTACGCTTTTCTCACTTGTGGAGAACAATCGTCTGGGGCCTTTGATTGGTCAAACGATTGTACTCAGAAGTGTGAAAAATCGTCTGACCAATCAGGATCGAACTTCTCTTGTAAGAGACGAGTTTTATCCTAGCGCCAGCTGAGGAGTTTATGACAGTAAGTATATTATAATCTAGTTTATAGTTTAAAAACCGGAAGAGCTCGCCCAAAATTTATGCACTAGCCGAAATTAACCTAAGCTAACTTAACTAACATACTTTCATTTCCTAAAGCAGTTTCTTCTCGAAATTACATCTAGAGTCCTAATCCTGTTTTATTATGCCCTTCAACTATTTTTTTTTTTTTTAAATCTCGTTTCCCGACATGAAGTAAAGACTGTTGAATTGTATTCGGTTCCTAGGGAGGATATTTTTCAAAGTAAAGACGTTTCCAAGAATGACAATGACTACGCCAAGGAAGAAGAGAGCGACGTCCAGGGAGACAACGACGATGACTCTAACTTAAATTCTGCCGCAACGAGATATATTCCATCAGAAAGTAGAATTATTATATTGCTGAGCTGGCTATTCTGTCTGTACACAAAATGACGCACGCTGATTGACTGCCTAGCCGTGCAATAAGTTTTTCGTACAGAACGGCTAGTTTTGGCGGGAAAATTTCCGAGTAAATTTGAACGCAAACAAACCAGATTCAGGCACGTTTTACAAAAGATTTAAAACAATGAACTACGAAAAAGAAGTTAAATGTTATCAATGATAATTTTAAGCGTAAAACTAGACGAATAGATGCAAAAAAACACTAAGTAATAAGTAAAAACAAAGAAGTAAACCTAAGCCGCTAACTCACTATCTCAAACTCACGAACCCAAAACCCAAAGAAAGGAACCAAAAGCCATATAATAAAGTCTTTATTAACCTCGTTTGTTCGGTTTGTAATGGAAAGTTCGTATTTGCAATGAGTTTTTTTCACACAGACCTCGCTCCTTCGTCGCTCGGTCTGTACTAAAACCTCAGGCAAATACTTTTACCTACAGACCTCACACTCGGTTAATAAGTAATCATTATTAGCCAAAGTATATTCTTCTGTGCTATCAGCTGTTAAGTGACTATTTAGAACCAAATTCCCTCTTGCCTTGGTTCGAGTTTTGGTCATAAATCGGAATAAGATCCAGCGTTCAGAGAATGAAAGACGTGCGATTGATGAGGTAGTTCTGAGAAACAAATCAGTCTTGAAATTAAAATTATTTTTAGTGTATTTCTAGTGTTTCTAAGGGCCCATTTACAGGATACGGCTGTCGTATACGATTGTTCATTTTGATGTATTTGATTCAGTCATAAGAGTCTACAAGACCAATTGCAACATTCGCGAGCAAAAATCAAGCAAGAATTGCGCTTTTAAGACATAATCGCATACCCTAAAGTGAAGAATCATATACGGCAACCGTATCGTGTTGATAAGCCTTATTTTTTTTATTTTTATGGATCATTATCCCTTGTGTAATGACAGTACGGTAGAAAACTCCAAATCCACGACAAACAAGGTTAAAGAGCAGAGGCTCTTCAAGAGGAGCCCATGGTGACGACGAAGGCGAAAACGAAGACGAAGACTGAGATTACGACTACGACGTGTTCGTATACAAATTTGGCGGGAAACGCTGAACAAGGTTTGCGGCTATGTGAAAGTTGTGCCACCAATTCCAGGAGGTGACAGTAAGTAATTATTGATTTAATAGATTAAATGGTCTGATTGCACAAAGAAAGAAAAGGAGGGAAGGAAGGAAGCAAGGAAGGGAGGGAGCAAGGAAGCAAGGAAACAAGTAAGCAAGGAAGCAAAGAAGCAAAGAAGCAAAGAAGCAAGAAAGCAGGGAAGGGAGGGAGGAAGGAAGGAAGGAAGGAAGGAAGGAAAGGAAAGGAAAGGAAGGAAAAGAAAGGAAAAAGGAAGCAAGGAAAGAAGGAAGAAAAAGAAACGAAGGGAGGAAGGGAAGGGAAGGAAGGAAGGAAGGAAAGGAAGGGAAGGGAAGGGAAGGAAAGGAAGGAAGGGAGGAGGGAATGAAGGAAGGAAGGAAGCAAGGAAGGGAAGGAAGGAAGGAATGAAGGAAGGGAAGGGAAGGGAAGGGAGGAAGGGAGGAAGGAAGGAAGGAAGCAAGGAAGCAAGGAAGAGAAGAACGAAGAAAGGGAGAAGGGAAAGAATGAGGGAGGGAGAGAGGGAGGAGTGAACGAACGAAAGAATGAATGGTGCTGTGACTTATGAGGAAGGAAGGAATGAAAAACGAACAAAAAAGGAAAGCAAGAGAAAAGGCAAAATGAATTAGACAAATTAATATATTGTTAAATTCATTTGCTTGATAAACAAAATAAGTAACTAAATACATCAGTAAGTAAACAAACAATACAACAATTATGTAGTGATAGATCAGAATATAAACAGTAAGATCTAAGCCCTTATATGATTTTGTTTTGAAGCTCTGAAATGGGTCTGTCGCATTCAAAGCTTTGGACGTTAAGGTATGTGTAAATTTTCGACAATGTCTTAAAGGAATATTGCGCTCACCCTAACAAAGATTAAACATACGAATCAGGAATTTAATGTATGGAAATGTTCCGATTCCAAACGTAAAATGAAAATTTCACTCCTTATTTTCTCCATCTAGCTCCATCTTCTAACAATCTCCAAGTCTGATGATCCAAAAATTAAGTATGCCCTGAGATTCTATTAAGCTCCCATTGTAAAGGGTGTATATTTTTCTTTTAAAATTACCAGTCTGGAAACGCTGAAAAGAATATGAGCCCCCCAGAAAGGCCGAATAAGGGAAGTACGGGATGTTAAACCTCTTTTCATGTGCCAAACTGGGATTTTATCATTATACGGGAAATATACTTGTCATATCGCAAGATTTCCCTTGTTAAAATTTGAATCTTTTCACTCTATTCTAAAAGTATGAACAAACCAGGTATGTCTGATGTAACAAGTTAATTTCAAATTCTGATTGATTTGGTAATTCCTTTTCAGATAGGAAACTGGTCAGAAGCAATGAATTTGGAAGAACCATAGATGTCAAACCAACAAGACTACATCAAACAAAAAAATTAGATGAACTAATCAGTCTGAAAGTAAATAGAGAAGTTCAACCAGGACCATGTATAGCTAGAAACACGTGCACACAACAAACTCTTGCCCACCCTTCCATTATATCTCTCGAGAATCCGAAGAAAACCTATAATTTTTTAAAAATTCTCAGAAAGAAATTGTCCTTACTATAACTAGAAGGGTGAATGCAATAAAAAAAAAATCAACGCAGAAATTGGTTACAAATCAACAATAATCCAAACTGGAAATTATTTCATATTTAAACTGTTATAGTCATATTTACTTTTAAAATTTCAATTCTGCTTTATCAAAACAACAAGTTCGGTGAGAATAACGTTCAACGGCTTAACAAATGGTGAGATGTCCATCCTTAGAATTAAATTATTAAACAATGAATGATAGGATCAATACCCTGAATTAGTTGCAGGCTTATGGTAATTTGTGTCGTTTTCTAATTAGACTTCTCACTCATTTTGCCTTAAAGAAATATTTTTTATTAGATGATGAGACTTTCCGTCTTAAAAGTGGAGCATTCTCATAGGTTATCAAAGAGATATCAGCATTACGAACAGCTCATGACTGAATATTTTTTTAATATTTTTTGACTTAAAAAATTGATAAATTACACATTATCTCAAAGTTGATTACAAATGTTTTTAAGGTGTGCTATGATAAGCATTTATGCTAAGTATTCATTTGGAGGTACAGGACTTTGGTGACGAAGATGAAACCAATTACGAAATCGACGAGATAAACAAAGAAAACATGAGCGAGTTCTGTATTTTTATCGCTGACCAAAAATCAGAAAATACAGAACATAAAACAAAATACGACAAGCAAACCTTGTGCAAGTTTTGTCGAAAGAAGAACGAGAAGAGGGAAGTAAAAGACATACCTTTTCCAAGGTAAAACATCAATAAAAATGAAAAATGGCGTATAAACCTGCAACTCTTGCGTATTTTCAACTACGCATTCAGTGGCACCTCAACACAAAGGGTTCAACGGTAAATTTACATAAAGACGACTTTAAACTTCCTTGAGAGGTTTTAAAATCCTGATAAAAACATTACTGGTCGAATACGGTAAAGGTCATCATGCACAAATCACTCTCGAAGTTAGAAAGACTGAAGCGGACAACTGTTTTCCCGAAGGATAATTAGGTGACCAAAAACAAGTAGCTTTGCAATGAGTTACCTGGTGGCTGTTTACCTTGCATTTTTGTTTCGAGCCAAAACTACATTCTAACGTCTTCAGTGGGGCGACATTTCATAGGGAAAAAAGTCCTAATTGAGGCGATGAAATCTTTGTGTGGAAAGCGGAGAAAGCATGCAAAGACTGTCATGCCCTGGACAACTCTTCTGGACGATGAGTGTGCTATCCCACTTCTCAAACAATTGACCATGAATGCTGTCCGCTTAAATACTGCAAAATGTTCAAATGTAATCGTCCTACAGAGATGAATCAACCAGAATCTTCTTCATTCTACTTTACCAATAAGCACCAGCAAAATCCAGGCGATGATATTTGGTACAAGAAGTCTCCCTTAGAGAAGAATGAAGTCGGGAAGCTACTTTTGAAAGCTGCTCAAAGCAATTCCGTTTGCAAAACTTGTATTTCAAATCCACTCGATTCAGACGTACCTGTGATTGTGTAGCTCAGGTAAGTGGTTACCAGATCGTGAAAAGTCCCAAGATTTATACAAATCGGCATCTATTCAACTTCAGCGAAGAATGTCGTTTTAATACACTTAGTCACTTAGGAAATGACCTGACAGCAAGCGAGTCCCCTTACGTCTTTTGTTCATATTCATGAGAAAGAACCAAGACAAAGTGTTGCTGCAAAAAGTGAACAATTGGCAAATGCATATTCCAAGGAGCTAACTTTGAGAACTGCTCTTTCAAGCCATAAATTGTCCAGTTTCTGAGGTGACCCTCAGAAGCGAAACCAGCCGCAGGCACCAAGAAAGCTATTTCTATTTCCGTCTTAAATGATTTACTGGCTTCAGTGTTCAAATAATGTTTCAGAATGACATTATTTTCATTTGAGATTTTCATTTTATGGAATGGCTTGTATAAAGCGTGTACTTTTTGTTTGTTAACCCGACTATTTTGCTAAATTATTGATATATCGCCATATACCGATGACGAATGAAAACGAAAGAAGGTCTGAAGAATTAAATCCATGTCTCTGGATCCTCTGGACATTTCTCACGCCTTGGGCATTCGCTCTGTCCGTCCCACGTTTGTTACGGTTGGCCGCCACTTGCGACCTCGCCGAGCCCCCCACTTTTCTTATCGTTTCGACGCCCTTGATATAGATTGTTGTCGGGAATAAATACTGGGAAGAATGGTATGGTGGGCTGTACATCTGTCATATCGCCTTCGTTGGTAGTCGCTTCTGATGGCTAATATTGGTGCACGTGATTTGTCTGCATAACAACTCTTCGTGTTCTCTTTGCTCTTCCTGTCACGTTATAACTTACGACATTATTCCATTTAATTTCTTTTTTTATTTTACTCATTAATGTAGTTACGTCGCATCATTACATTTCCCTTCATTAACTCTCCAATGTCTTCTTTCCTTGACCAAAGTTTCTTTCTTCTCTTCGTGATAGCCGAAAAATCGTTATATCTCGATATAAACATTCATTCTCTGTCTTACCAGTGTAGCAGTAGTACTTAACTACTGACTTCTCAAATTTTAATCTAGTAATTCACTTTGCTTTCTTGAATGTCAGATTTATCGTATTTAAAACTAACCCACGTAGGGTAGGTGTGTATTCCTTAACAGAGAAAGTTCTGTTGACAGTTACATTACGTTGGGAATTAAATAAGTAAAAGAAATTCGACTGATTAAAAAAATTGTATCAATTTAAAAGATTGGGTTGAAAACTGAATTGAAAATCGAAATAGTTAAAATACTTATACTGTGCAGAAATAAAGTAGAGTGGCAACTTAAGTGAATGTTGACAAATGCTCCATACTATTTCTGTGTAGGGCTTTAAGTCGTTGGCAATGACTTTTGGGAAATGGACCTCTGGAAATAAAGAAAAGCAAATGAACATACGATAAATCGTCAAGACTCATTGATAATTGTTTTAATTCTTTTTTGGCTAGGACCTCCCCTTCTCCTGACAAACCATCTACGTTTCTTAAGAGACTTTTCTATTTTTCTTTACCGTATACTGGTTCTCACTTCCTTCTTAGTTAAGAAAGTTCTTCTCTTCTACCTCTCCTCACATCACTCTTTGTTTCGTTTGTCGACTCTCAATACGACTTTGCAACCTTTCCCCTTTAAGGACTGGACGTATTCTCATTGGTCTGAGATTGCATGTTGTTTATAAATTCACTTGTCAAGACTGCGGAGCCTTGTATGTTGGTGTAACTTCCCCGCACCTCAACACGCGCATCTCGTACCACTTGGGAATCTCGGCCCTTACTGGCAAATGGCGCAAAAATCCTTCTCCTACTGATATCTTTTTCACACCACCTAATTACTGGACACCCAATCTAATTCGATGACTTTAAAATCCTTAGTTTCTGTTCTTTTGAATCCGAATTACTTCTACGCGAAAATATACTTATTGCGAAAATTAAACCAACTTTAAATGCCAACATTGGTTCTAGCCCCTTTCTTTTTGTTTTGACTTCCCTGCTTTATTTCATCTGATCCTTCTTTGTCCCGTAGCTATCATTCTTATTTTTATTCTGTTATCCTATTGGTTGACGTCTGTAATTAGTTTGCATCTGTTATCTTATATTTGACTTTATTGGGACTGTAACTTTATTCTCTAAAGAGATGTTGCAACTGTGGCACCGGGGCGTAGGAAGCATTTTATAAGTGAATAGGCCAAATTCTCTTTGGATACTGGGATGGTGCCTGATGAGACTTTCCGGTTGTACGATTGATTTTTCGAGATGTACTGAGAATGATTGAATAACTATGATGTATGGCTTGAACGAAACAGCCCATGCTTTCAACGATGTGAGCCTACAGAATGAGTACAGCTATGTTTAAAACAGCTACTTACCATTGGTTTCGAGCCGTTTCCGTTTGTCCAAACGTTTGAATTTCATAAACAGTATGCGTATGTTTATTTGCTTTTAACAATGCCGTTCCTTTGAGTTCTGTGCTGGGCTCTTAAATTCATCACGAGAAGACAACATGAATTCCTTATTCGTTAAAGTCCATGCACTTTGGTGATTTTTGATGCAATTTTTCCTACGATTTTCTCTGTGATTTTTGTAACGCTTCACGCTACGGCTTAAAATTGCTTGTGCCCACTAGCGACGATTTAAGTGCATTTGAATGCAATTTGTCGTCGCGATATTGCCAAGGTTTCAAGCATGTCCGAAATCTGCTGCAATTTTACTGTGACAAAATTTACATCAAAAATCACCTCTGTAAACGGGCCTTTATGTTCCCTATTTCTTTATTCAAACCTAGAGCGCATTCTTGGCGACTGTTCTGGAATAAGAATTCAAGGAATTAAGGGCTACAGTTATCTTTTGGAATCTTTCCGGAATAGCAATACACTGAATGAACTGTAAGTTTGTAGTATTCTTTTGGGACTATTACTTACATAATGTGCGCAAAATCACCCATACTGGAAGCTTTAAAGGCTGTTTACACGGGCGATTTTTGCTGTGATTTTTAGCCTCCTGACACATGCGATTGAGTGGAGTGACTTGCAGATCATCTGTGCGAAGCTTTAAGGTAGAAAACGGTGCAATACTTTGGTGAGTTGTTTACTCAGTCGCATGCTTCAGGATGAGAAAATTCGCTTGAAGAACTGCCCATATAAACCGCTCTTTAGAAGACGTGCGAGGAAAATTGAACTAAAAGCCAGAAATGTATTCCAATAAGTGCACCTGTTCTATGAATTTATATTATTCATATATGTGATTCTTGATATATAAATACTTTATCTTCTAATTTATTGATATTATTTTTATATGTATTAAAGGTTATCACCAATCGCGTATTTGAAAGAGCTTCCGCGAAAGGCGTATTACTAAAATTACCTCGTACCCTTCGCCAAAAGTCTAGAAAAATTCTCGGGAAAAATCCGAAAATCCGGCTATTTAGAGATGTTCAAAAAAATCTTTAAGAACCAACTAGAAATAAAAACAGCTCTAATCTGAAATCCAAATTTGCCCAAATTGTTTTGAAAAATATAAAGAAAATTCTAATCGAATTTCGATAATATGCGAACATTTTTGCATCGTGCAGTTCTACGAAATACCGAACGAACGGGTTCCAGTGGTCACTAGGCGGAGAACAATTTTTTTTCCCCGGTAACTTGGCAATCATTAGACATATGAGAGGTCGACTGGCAAGAGTTGGTAACCTGGAGCATAGTGTACTTTGAAATGTTGAAGCAATCGTAGGAAATTAAACCTAGTCACAGATGAAAGTCACATGAATGATTACAAATTTTTAGTTTAACCATCAAATTTAACCATGCAACGACAGCCTTCCTATGGACAAAAATAATGGAACCATCTGGCTACATTTTCAACTAATGCTACCTAAGAATTAACATGGCTTGGCTACATCCTACCTTCAGCAAACACCAGTAACAACATTGTTCAATTCCTATTGTAATATCGAAAAATTGGAAAACTCGAAAAATTCCTCAAATTTAAAATTAGAAAAAATCGAAAGTCAAGCAGAAAATAATCAGGACTTTCAATCTGAAAAAAAGAAAAAAATCTTGTACGCTTATTCAGAGTAATACTTCCTTCAAGCTCCTCCTTTTAAGCGTCATGTGGTTAGATAAATTATTTGATTGACTGATTGTTTGGTTAGTTGGTTGGTTGGTTGGTTGTTTGGCTGGCTGGCTGATTGACAGACTGACTGATCGATTAATCGATTGATTGACGTCATGTGGTTAGATAAATTATTTGATTGACTGATTGTTTAGTTAGTTGGTTGGTTGGTTGGTTGGCTGGCTGGCTGGCTGGCTGGCTGATTAACAGACTGACTGATCGATCAATCGATTGATTGACGTCATGTGGTTAGATAAATTATTTGATTGACTGATTGTTTAGTTAGTTAGTTGGTTGGCTGGCTGGCTGGCTGATTGACAGACTGACTGATCGATCAATCGATTCATTGACTGATTGATTGATTCCGGCATAAGAATACATGGAATATACGGTTGCTGCGTACCTTTCAGATTTATTTGCGTTCAGGAATAGGCGAAACAGTATTCTGACTGTTCCGCTCTTGGTGACAGAATAAAAAGACTAAAATAATAGAAGTCTTACGCCGCTGGGAAAGAGTCAAAGCCCAATTTACCGCCATCAAGTTGATTCTGGTTTTACAATAAAACTTTGTCGGCTCTTTTGATATTTAGTAGTCCTGGTAATCTTTTTATTTGTACCCTGCAATTAGAATGATCAGTCTATGGATTCGACTTTATTATGTCAATATAATTTGTTTGCTAAATTTATGTGCATATACCGTAGAATTCTGAAAGTAACGGCCCCACAAAAGTAACAGCTGATTTGCGATGTCTCTAAAATCTTCTGAAAGTAGCAGCCCCCCCGAAAGTAGCGTCCTCCCAGAAGCAACGGCCATCGTGCAGTCTGTCCAACCCAAAAAAGTTAACTCGCCAAATCGGGATTTTACTAGAGAGGTCAGGGGGCATACTCCCCCTGAAAATTTTGAAATCTTGACGTCTTGAAACACCATTTCTAGCAATCTCGGACAATAATTTCCTTCAAAACAACTCAGTAAATTGGTCATCATCTTGCGTTTGTTTTTTTTTCCATAAAAAATCCAGCTGTGATGAAAGATTAAACTATCGTAATTCATCAGACAGAGACATATTCATCGAGACGAAGTTCAAGAAATCGGATATTACTGACTTATTAAAAGGCAACCAGTCAAATTTATGTCCTGCTTACTTCGCCTATCTGTTTTAATCTTTTACTGTTCATTACTAGAAAATATTCTATCATTAACACTAACCTCAAACTCGTTAATGCATACATTCATTTTACATCTTTTGCTGTTCATTAGCAGAAAATATACTATCATTAACACAATAACACATTCATTTTATTCAATCGACATTCGTTAGCTTAGATACACAACCATTTGCACTGAAGGACATTCTATAGCGCCAACAGACGACCATTAACACCATTCTACTTTACATTAGAGTAATGAATGTGGACTGAATAATATGAATGTATTTTTGCGTTAATGAGTTTCAGGTTGGCGTTACGAGCAGTACATTTTCAGATAATGAACAGCGAAATGTGTACTATTTTCAAAATATCAAAGGATTATAATCGTTGACAGACATTTCCTAATCACATTCACAAAAGAGTTAAAATATTTCCTCCCGAGTTATTTATTACAACTACGTGTTAATCAAAACTCCCAAAGCGCCATGTATCCTGAGAAACTCATAAACTGTGAGAAGACTCGACAAAGACATTAATGATCTTTTAGGGTGCATATATCTCGAATTGTCTACTTGCATATTTGATATACATGTAGATGTAGATATAGATGCAGATGAAGATGTAGATGTAGATGCAGATGCAGATGCAAATGTAGACGTAGACGTAGAAGTAGATGTACATGTAGATGTAGATGTACATGTACATGTAGGTGTAGGTGTATATGTAGATACAGACCTAGACGTAGATGTACATGTACATGTAGACGTAGACGTAGACGTAGATGTAGATGTAGATGTAGGTGTAGATCAACATGTAGATGAACGTGTAGATGTACATGAAAATGTAGATATAGATGCAGATGCAGATTTAGACGCACATGTAGATATAGATGGAGACACGGACGGAGATGTAGATGTAGATGAAAATGTAGACGTAGACTAGTTGCAGATTCGGATGCAGATCCAGATGCTGATGAGTCCATCAAGTCGTGGTCCGTAGAAAACCAGAAGTACTATGTTTCACTGGTACGCACCGAACAAGCGAGGTCAACAAGTAGTTTATTATATGGCTTTTCTGAAATTTAATTGACAAGTGCAAAAGTAAAGAACGTCAATTCAAAGCTTGCAATTCTCTCGTCATTTTATGGAAAATTCCTTCACCAAATTCACTCTGCACGGTTACTCTTCCCTTTCCGATTGTTCATACTACATTTTCACTTCATATTTTGTCAAAAATTTTAATTTCCATTTGACATAAACATCACGTTTTTAAATCCTTCCTCCTGGGTAGAATACGGGAAGTATCCGACTGCTCATGAACCAATCAAATTGTAGGATTTCCATATTCGAACCACTCGCTGCTATAGCCATATAATAAGTACAATTAGCAACCCTGACTGGTTTATTGAGTAGTTTGACTTTGTGTAGACGCACACACCCCTTAATACGAAAACTCATATAGTGGAAAATTATTTCCTGGATCTAGTTACAGCATATAAACTTTGGCCATTGTTAAGTTATTAAGGATCAGTTTTTCTTATCTCGACAGCATCTTACTTCAAAAATATGACAGAAAAGATCCAATATTTCCAGAACAGTCAAGACACTGCCTCCCAAAAACAAACCCATGGTTCCACCTGCCTCAGCTAAGAATAAGAAAAATGAAATGTTAATGCACATATTTTGTATAAAAGTACAGAAAAGATATAACAAAATAACAGGCATCCTACGCACGCTCTGATTGAACGAGTCGCATTTTCTCTTAGAGTACAGAGACACGACTAACGTCATTTTTATTTTGAATTTGAGTAGAGAAGCATAAATGACGTCACAAAAACTCAGAAAAACCTTGGTTGCATTATACAACAAATAGAAAATAGTTTTCGTGTCTCTATACTGAGATAGAAACATGAATGACGCCATTTAAACCGAAAAAATACACCAGAAAACACTAAGCCACGCATTGCATTTTCACTTGGCATTTGTCTCGTTTAAATGACATCATTCATACTTCTATCGCAGCACAAAGACACTCGAGCGATATTCTATCTGTTAATTATAAAACAGGTTTCGTATTATGCACGCAGTGACTGGTCAGTTACCATGTTTATATCAGGTTGTGTAAACACGGTTAAGATATCACAGCGCCAGTTGGCGCCAAAATTTGTTCTTGGCGCTAATGGGAAGCTCTGATTGGTTTACGAACTAATAAGGAGAACTTACCATTTGATATTGGAAATAAAGTTCGTTATTTATAATCATTATTGCTTAGTTCTTACTTTATAAAAGAAAGAGAAACTGTTTAGTTGAAAAAACAGAAGCAGTAGCTTTCGAGTTCACCCAACCTTCTCCTCGTGTTTGCATCAGGTTATATAAGCACGGCGTAACATTTCTTTTTCTTAAATGTAAAACGGCACCTTCAAAGTTACAGTGGACCTTAAGGGATTACTTTGGGTAAAGCCAAGATGAAAAATTTTGGATACCACCGAGTGGTGCTAAGCTTTTTAAGCTGAATAACTTGCGAATCGCTCAAAAGCAGTCTTTGCTTTGAATTGGTTTACGGGAACAAACCGGATTTTCTTATATATGGTTTGTAATATATGACAATTGCAGTATTTATAAACATGAGATATCGCTTAGTTTGTTTTTAAGCTTGCTCAGAAAATTCAATATCTTACTGAGTATATTTTCTGTCTCGTGTTCCACAGTTTCTGCTCCTGGAAGCACTCTGTCTAAGGAAAGGTCAGCAGATTGAATATCTTTTGTATGTCGCGATTTGAACTGCAACATGGAATCTAATACGCATTAGTAGTAATATTTTTATTTTCAATCACTTTGTATATAAAGTTGTCATACAGTAACGAATTCGGATCAATAAATTCTAATTTTTTCCTAAAATTAAGGTAAGGGCGAATACTAACTATGTAAGATGAAATATCTTGGATTTTCGTTCGAAGTTAAGCGGTAAGATGATTTTTTCAAGCCAACTTATGAGTGGAGTCTTTCTTGACGGTCACTAAGCTATTTAATATTGTTTTTTCAGTCCAAGAAGCTACTGTGCGCAGTGGCGAATTAAGGCCTGCGCCCAGGCCTCCACATTAAAGGGCACGATGTTTCACCTAATATTTTGTCTCTTGTTCACCGTAAATAATGAGGGATATAGCAAGCTCCTTTACCATGGAAGTGTTATAAACATGATCTTTATGTGTCGTTGACGTTGCTTACCACGGCCTTTGGGCGGCTTAAAAGGTATCAAAATATTTGAGTGATTGTGTAGGGAATTAAAACGATAAAATAAATGGCAGTCGAGGTCCCCCCACTGCCTTAATCCAGCCCTGACGGCGCGCTCGCGCCTATGAGATATTGACATGATAACGTTCTAATTGCTGTTAGTAGAAACTTAGTCGAGTACTATTGCAAATGCTGCATTCTTATTGGCTACGCTACTTGCTATCTATTCGTCGATAGATAACGACTAGCGAAAATGGCCTCCGCCTCTCATTTTTGTGAAGTTTCTGAAGACGAAATAGATTGCCTACTTGAAAGTGTAATCCCAGAGAAGACGAAAAATGTTCTTTGCAAAGCGTTTCTACTAAAACAATTAGATTATTCGCTCTTGATTTCTATGAGGTGATAGTTGACGAGGGCGAAGCGCTCGTCAACTATCACCTCATGGAAATCGAGAGCGAATAATGTAATTGTTAATTAGAATATACTACACCTATATATCATTGGAAAGATTACATAACTGTATTCTAGACTGCATATAGACTAATACTAGACTAGACCGCTCTGTGTTCTAATACGAGACCGCTCTGTGTGCAAAACGTTTAAGATAAACCAGAATTTATCGGAATCGTCGAAAACTTCAATACCTGAATGATTATTATTGTCATTATCATCACCATCATCAACATCATCATCATCATCATCATCATCACTATCATTATCATTATTGCTTGCCATTTTCATCATTATCGTTATCGTTATTGGGGTCAATATCAATATCAATATCATTATCATTATCAGGATCATTATCATTATCATTGTCATTAGTACTATCACTGTCATCGTTATCAAGCCCACTATCGTTATTTCTATTATTTATGTTCTCATCATCATTAAAACAGACAATCGCCGAAACCAAAAAAATGCACAAGGTCGTTCTCAAAAGCGTTTTTCGGTAACGTGTGATTTTCTATTTTGAACTGGCAGAAGTGCAACCTACATCTTTCAAAATAAACAATTGACTGTTAAAGCATCCCATGAATGTGCTGCATATACTTACCGATGAAACTATCAAACGGATATGCTGGAACGTCTTCGCTCACTTCATAGCTCATCTCGTTGTAAAATATTGACAATTGAAGCACATTTGCCCTGAAAATAAGAAAAACATTGCATGATACGCAGCTAGTTCAAAGCTTGTTCTTTCAGATTATTTGCCTTATGTGTGGAAGATTGGTGAAAATTTTGCACTTGAATCTCGAGTCCGTCAGGATGGGAAATATTGAATTTTTTTCTGGCATCTAGATAACCGCGTACACTTTGTACCAAGAGTGGCGATGATCAATAATATGAAATTTAATCTAAGAGTGGGTGTATCTTCATAAGAATAGCAAAAGGTCTGACCAGTCAAGCATTTGCTGGGCTTCCTGTTATAAGTAGTCCGGATTTGCTTAGCTGTAGTAAATAGTCCGGGATGAATTTGTTTAGGATCATTTAAAATCTTATGTCAATTAGTCAGCATCAAAACATATACGTAACATATGGTAGTAACTTCGA
This sequence comes from Heliopora coerulea, assembly GCA_030142905.1. Lineage (NCBI taxonomy): Eukaryota > Metazoa > Cnidaria > Anthozoa > Scleralcyonacea > Helioporidae > Heliopora > Heliopora coerulea. The sequence goes on from JASJOG010000157.1 coordinate 113,796, forward strand.
CCGCCATATTTGGAATTTAGGTGTGTCGTACATTACAAAATGACAAGAAGTTTTCAGTATATAAATGATTTTCTTTTTCTTTCTTCAGGGTAAACGACAGGTCACCTACATGTGGGGTTATAAGTAATGTTTTTTTAATTATATTCACAAATTCATACGCCATGAACAATAGGCTTTCTGGCTGGACTATAAAGAAACTAATAAGAATACATGGAATGAAAAGTTATTACGTTCTTTTCGGACTAATTTCGATTTAGAAATTGATGAAATAGTTTTATGACTATGCTGCTCAAGATAGCAGAAGAGTTGGAATACGTGAATGTTCAGTGACCGGCAATATTTTAATGGTGGAATCGTCACCATGACACTCGGATGCCATCGACCTTTATTCAACAAGCATATTATCCCCTCTTCTGAAAAAAAATATAATCAGAAAGAAAAATAAAATAATCTCCGCTTTAAATAACTAGTATGGTTCCACTAGACCTTTACAGACGAGAAATCTGTTTAACAAAGTAAACAGTTCGACGTCGAGGGAGTAGAGATCATATATTAACTAGAATGCATTGCAGCTAAATGTCACTCAACCTCAGAGGAAAATTGATTGCCGCCATATTGGATAAATTAGAGGGCAAAACAAATATGCCCGGATGATAAATTCAAGAACATGGTCGAACGATACTTTACTTTTGTCTCTTGTTTGTTTCTTTTTCTTTAAAAAAAGAGAATGTAAAACAATTAAAGCAAAAATAGTAGGAGGCTAATACCCAGAAAAGCAGTTTTTCTGTTTTATAGTTGATGAAAACAAACACGAAACAATTTCCCAAAATTAGTTGTTTCACTTTTAGGTTCTCAAACAGACTGAAAAGGGTTTGGAAAAGGACAATTAATTATTTTAATATTTATTAATATTAATTTATATAATTAGATATTAATTACATGATTGATAATATTATGAATAATAGTTATTGATTAATGTTAATTAATTTGATATTAATTAATTAATGTTACTCAAATAGTGGCGCTCAATTTCATCCAAATTTTTTTGGCCCCATTCCCTTCTAGTTTTATATGATCTCTATGGCCGAGTTTGCGTAGCAGCACGCCAGAGCCCAAGTAACCGCTGACAATCTTATTACGGGATCAGAATATTTGTTCCTTTTGTGCACTACATATAAGTGAAGTTTTATCGTTTCTTAACCCTTTCATGCCTACAGTTCAGTGGCGGCGTGGCCCACAGGAACACCGGGACACCGGGACATTTTCCGGCGGGTCGCAAGAGTTTTTTGTGTGTAAAACCCTATGATTCGTAGGTAAAAGACACTTATGTAGAGGGTTAGGTTAGGTACAGAATTACCACAGACGTGACATTTTATGTAGAGTTATGAAATTCAAAACACCTGTAGGCCCTGCAGAGGGATCACTTTTAATCATTTATATTTTATTATCGACGCATGTCATTACAGACACATGTCATGATGTCGGTAGTTTCTGCTAAGTTTTTATCTTAATGAATTTGAAGTCGTCGCATCTTCAATTCACATCGTATTTTCATTAGCACCAGTCTCCTCACCTCCACCTTACACCACTGCTAAAAGCGGACCCTTAGCATATCATTTCCCGGGCCCTATTTGAGAGCTACGCCGCTATTACTACAGTTGTCGTATAACAACCAATTATTAAAATGGAACAAATAAAATAAAAAAGACAAAAGAAAAAGAAAATAATCCATGCTTGATAAAGTACATCATGTCAAACGGCTACACCGTTGCCTCTAAACAAGATGATGGCGCTCAAAAAATTCAAAGCTGAGGAAAATTAGTAAGTCTTTTGCATTTTTTTTCTATAAATTTCATGTCTGGTGTATATTTTCAACGTCTTGAAAACATTTGTCGCAGCATAAAGAGTTTCCTTTGTTGATCGATGTGAAGCCAAATAAAAAAATCCTCCATTTAGAATTGGTAGAAGGTGACAATGTCAAATGAACCTCAACCCAAACCCCATCAGATTAGTTGATGATCATCAATAGGCTACAAGAACCTTACCTCAAAAATTCTTTCCAATCTTTTTCTTCTTTAGCATATCTTCCTTTACTTGTAGCTAGGAAGGCCTTGACTAGTGACGACGTGTTTTTCACATCATTGAACAGGGCATAAGATATGTCCGTTTCGAACGAAGTTCGTGAGCAGGGTTCGATGCAGCTGCAATTCTTTACAACCTTTTCAAGGAACTTTGCTGTAAATTGTGAGTTACACATACGTACTCTTACATATATTATATGATTTGTAAGGAAAAAAACATTTTCAATCACTATCGAAAACTGTATTCCATTATTACGTGTCCTAAGCTACGTTTCTGTTCATAGCGAGGTGGTTCACCATGTTTTATTTGACTGAATTTTTAAGTTTCTTCTGGTTCTTCTAGCTTAGAACTTCTTTTAAAAGTGAGTGTTCCTGTTTTAGCAATAATGAACCTTTCGGCAATACTAACATAATATGCAGCCGAGCAATGGACATGGGAAGTGGAACAGTTCCGACTATTGCAACCTGCGTTGCAACAAAACTAACTCATTCACATGGGAGTATGCAAATATCCCTTTCCCGTTTGCTTCGCTGAACAATTGTGATTGGCAAATTTAAAGGACGAAATCTCTTTTTTGTGTTATTTTGTTACGAAGTAAAAGAAGCGAAGTAAAACTAAAGTTAAGCAATAAAAGGAAATTTTAAAAATATGAAAAAAGGAATAGAAAGGAAAATAAGATACGTAAAGAGAAAAAAAAAAAAAGAATCATAAAGAACTGACCACTCTACGGCTCTTAGTTTTCAAAAAATTATTGAAAAAACTATGTTCAAGAGAAAGTTTGCAAAATTATAAGCTTACATTAAGAAAGACTTTTTTTTTTTCTTGTTCCCTTACCTTCGTTCGGTACGTAACATTCCTCATATTCCGTCCAAGAACAAATTCGAACGTCATTAACTAAAATAAAAAGAAACAATCTATCAATCCTGTTGTTTCTGCTTTATTCATTCGTCCTTTACAGCCAAAAGATTCTTTCTACGAGAAAAACTGGTGACACATAAAGAATATATAACAGAAAAATAGAGAAGGACAAGATTTACCAATAGCTAAGATATTTTATGAACAGAATATGCTTGTTATAGCAACTGTCCCTTTAGCACTTTTGGGTCCATACTCGACATTGGCATTTTACTTTTTCTAACGTCAGACGGTTTTACTCGTCAAAGAGGAGACGTCTTTGACAGGAAAGGGTTAAAGTAATTTTATTTAGTAATTGAATGGAACTATGTACTTAGGTGAAAGACAAGGATATTCACGCTGCTCCAGGTGAAAGAACTCATACCGGGCAAAAAGAGAGAAACTACTTGACCGCTGCAGCGAAATGCATTCTGGTAATTCTATTCAGCATATCTATAAAGGGAACTGGCCATTATTATAAGAATTTTGTTCAAAGGTAGAAGATACATTTTATTGCCTATGTTCGAAGGCTAGCCAAAATTGTTTGACACTTTTATTCCAAATTTTAGTCGAAAGCCTGCCATAATTCCTTTTAATTTAATTAGTTTTCAAGTCAAGCAACAGTTCATGCACTCAACTTACCTATTCGAGGAAAGCTTTGGCATCCACATGTTTTGATAAGAAAACCTCTCTTACATTCATCCAAACACCCTGCCAATGAATACTTCTCGTTCACGCCTACCTCTTTACAGCTCTTCTCGAACAGTCCAGGCAGAGAAATTACCTTAAAAAATTAAAATATCCTGATTACAATGGAAAACATAACAAGCCATGCCAGAGGTTTCGTGCAAGCAACAAAATTGAGGGTTCGTAGAATAATTTCTGATGACAAAGCAAATGTGCTTAAGCAGAACAAATGGTAACTCAAAAAATGAGAAGATTACGAACCACAAACCAAAGATAACGTATCAAGGCAAGACCTTCGGAAATAAGCTGCAATCTTTGTAATACTAGAGCATCAATCATAATAATCAACCCATGGTGTTAAAAAACACCACAAAGTACACTAAAGATATGCAAGCAGGTACACTTTGGTCGTTTTTTACCCATGCTCCTTCCAGAATTAACGTTTTGATGATCAAATCCGACTTGGTTGTTTTACTCTGGTTAATGTCTAATCCGACCGTGAAAGAATTAACAGCATTAAAAGTTTTACTGAGTTTTATAAATAAGCTTTTCATGAAAAATTTAGAGTGTGCTAAGCTCCTTAATCTCATTGGTACAACGCCACTGAATGACATGATGCAAGGATGAAGATTATGTTTTTGTAGTAATCATAAAGTTAACAACCGTAGATGAGATGGGAGTTAATCTTTAAAATTCATGATACGGACTTTATCGATTATTCCTAATAGTGATGATAAAGATATTTTATTGGGCTTTTCGCTGTGAATAACAAGAGTTTGCTCAGCGATAGAATTTTATTAGACATTCCAAAACTATCAAACATCCTTGGTCAAACAACTTTTTGTATGCAGCTCCGAAGGACTATGACCTGCTACCATTGAAAATAACGGAACTTTCATCCTTTTATATGATTCAAAAAGCGGCTTTTATAACTTAATTCAGGATGGTAAAGTTCGACATGTTTGCAAGTTCTAGAATACAGAACTTGTGACAGTTCATCAGCTGACCATTAAGCATTGTCGTCTTGTTTCTACAACTCTTAATAGAAACAGTCTTGGCTTGAAATGGATCTGGTTGAAATCGAATACGATTTCCTCTGAGCTATGTCCATTTTCCGGACCAAAACCATAAATTGGTAGTCTCGTCTTTCAATTCTTATTACGATAAAGAGGATGAATACAAATGAGACTCCCAATTGATACTATCTCATTTTTTTTCACAACCTCTTTGTGGTATAGCTGATAATCGAGTTTCAAATGGGACGGAGCCATTTATGAGAAAGAAAGGAAAATGTTTACTTTAGTAGGATTGCGCTGTCAACCACATGCATCAGGGACGTAACCTGTGTTCATTAAAGGTGGCATATTTACTCCTCTGAGTGGTGTGTAGCTTTAATTCAAAGAATGTCGAATTTTTGATGGAATAGAGCCTAGAAAATGAAGTCTAAAGTGAAACTAGCTCAGAAAAAAAGACTGCCTTTAAGTTGTAGAATTTTCAACATGAAGCCTTTTAAAAGCAAAATGGGTGAGACCAAACCCATTTAAACTCATACAAATTACAAGGCATTGCAGATGACTTATTAGCGAGATATAAGAATAGAATACTGCATAGACAGTGATAAATAAGGTAAAAAGTTAAAAAGTTGATAACTGCCGTAACTGATCACAAAGAGATCAGTTGAGATCAGTTTGAGATCAGTTACGGCAGTTATCAACCTTTTAACTTTTTACCTTATCCGAGAGATTTTCTCTTGGTCGAAGAACTGTCGAGACAATGAAATTTTTTTCTTGGATCTTACATAGGGTTTATTTTTGTGAGTAATTCCACCACGTAAATATATGACCGGTTTTTGTTTTTTTCTACCTATAATGTACGGGCGAAGAAAACATATTTTAATATAAAGGAATAAAGGAGACGACAGCTGGCATTAATTCAGTCAATATTTGAGCTATACTTGAACAGAAATTTTGTTCCATCGACATTTCATTATCTGGAGATAGTAAGAATGCATAAATTGCAACTCTTTAGCCAAGCTCTTAATAAAGGAAAAGCACAGGCCTTTTATACTGATTCTTCAATCAAATTTTCAACTACTCCATGATACATCGAATCCACAACTTGATTCCTGAAAAACTGGTTCCAATGTAAGAACCAAACCTTCAATTCTTTTGGGACATAAAGTAATCACAAACATTAGATTAAATCTACAATGTAATTCTTGTAGCCAAACACCTACCCGTTTTTTAGTGACAGAAACGAATGCCTTGGCACCAGGCATCACTGCGAAACCCAAGTCTGAAGTGAGCGCTGGCTCAATTTGATCATGTACCCTGACTTTTAATCCAATGGCTAGCGCTGTTAGGTTGTATTCATAAACCTGCACGTTAAGGGTCAGCTCAAGACCATTACTAGCACCAGGACTTGACACACTTTCTTCTGTAAAGTTTGGAAGACCTAAATTTGTAATGAAATAATGTATGCATATATATATATATATATATATATAAAACTTCAAACAAAAAAAATAGCCAACACCAAGAACTTAAAAGCAATATACACCATCCAATATAAGTTCTAAGGGGCCTGCCCCTTTATCAATTCTTGATAAAGGGGCAGGCCCCGAAACTTTGAAAATAAAGATTGATATAGAACTTATACTGGATGATATATATATATATATATATATTATATGGCTGAGCTCGCTAGCCAGTCTATACGCAAAATAATGCACGGTAATTGGCTGCCTAGCCGTACAATAAGTTTTTCGTACAAACCGGCTAGTTTTGGCGGGAAAATTTCCAAGTCGATTTGAAGGAAAACAAGTCAGATTCAGATACGTTTTACAGAAAATTTATACTCAACAAAATACGGAAAAGGAAGTTAAATGTTCTCAACGATAATTTTATGCAGAAAACTAGAAGAACAGATGAAAAAAGCGACAAAGAAATAGGTAAAAACAAGCAAGTAAACCTTAGCCATTAGCTCACGAACACGAAGCTTCCTTAAAAAGCGATGAAGAAAGGTGCTAAAAGCCATATAATAAATTCCTTACTAACCTCGTTTGTTCGGTCTGTACGGGAAAGTATTTGCCCTCGCTCCTTCGTCGTTCGGTCTCTATGAAAACCTCGGGCAAATACTTTCCTGTACAGACCTCGCACTCGGTTAATAAGTAAACAATATATATATATATATATTGCAGATTGAACATATATATATATATATATATATATATATATATATGTTCAATTGAACATATATGTATATATATACATATGCAGATTGAACATACATATGCAGATTGAACATATATATATATATATCTTCAATCTGCAGACATACGTTTCGCTGTACTACAGCTCATCAGTGCAGCTCGGAACGAACTTGGATTGATAAGGGACCAGAGTGTTCAAACCGCTACTTGAGCGGTGGGCATTGCTTAACGCAATCGGTTATCCTTATACTGTTGTGTTTGTACAGGGTAACGTTAGCAAATAAACACCACTGCTAAAAAGGACTTTTTTAGTTAGCAACAAGAAGCAAGCAAGCAAACAAAAGCTGTCCCCAGCAAAACGGAACCATGCCGTCTGCTGAAGTTATAGTACCGAAAGTAAACACTGCAACTTCCTCCTCCCTATTTTTCATTACATTTTATTTTTTCTAATTTACACTGAACATCAACCTTAAACGTAATATAAGCTGACCGCTATGAAATGTTCTTACTTGAAGCTTATTTACTTTTACTATTATACAAGGTTATAACGTATAATCGTCTATTGATTGTCAATCAAGCAATTTGGTTTTTGTCTTGCTCTACGCGGATAGTGCGGTTCTGCAGGCGTATTTTCCAAGGGGCTGTTTAAGACTTCTACCATCACTGTACTACCGGTGGACTGGTTGAGCATAGGAGTTGGTTTTAAACTCTTTTCTACAAACTCACACGGATTGGTGGTACAAATTGTTATGACAGGATCCGTGTTCTTGGTGAATGTCTGTTCAGCAGCTTGAATGTTACAGTCAGGGTCACCTGAGCGCATTTAGTCTACGTGTCGCTTTCACTGCATATTTTCCTTATGAACCGTATACGTGACGGATCTCAAATTTAATCCACGATGGTTTCTGCGGTCTATTTCGATAATCTCTAACTGTTGCCAGATTGCCGACCTGGAATGTTCGCGGTTTCTTCTCCTTCGATGCCAATCTTTTCATGATGGACTGTTCCAAAGCTGGTCTGATCGCATCCAGTTTAGTTCTCACTCTTCTTCCAAGGAAAAGTTCACTAGGGGTAATTCTTGTCGCAATGTGGGGTATGGTGCGGTAAGATAGTAAAAATGAAGCAAGTTTCTCGTTCAAGGTGCCGCGTTCAGATCCCATAGCCTTCATGGCTTGTTTGAAAGTGCGTACCGCTCGTTCCGTCTCTCCGTAGGAGACCGGATGGTACGGTACGGATTTAATATGAGTTATTCCATTTCTCTTCAGGAATTTCTGAAAATTTTCTGATGCGAATTGTGGACCATTATCGAAAATTACTTCATTGGGAAGACCATAAGATGAAAATAAATAGCGTAGAACGTTGATGATACTCTCAGCAGACATCGATGCCATCCTTAAAACTTCCAGCCATTTTGAATGGGCGTCTACTACGATTAAAAACATTTCCTTCATGAACGGTCCAGCGAAGTCTATATGCACTCTCTGTCATGGTAATTGTGGCCAGATCCAAGGGTTTGTTTGAGCTTTGGGTGCGTTGGGTAACTGTTCCCTACGGGCTTCACATGTTAACACTTTACTCTCAATGTCTGTGTCTAAGTTTGGCCACCAAACGTGTATCGTCCATTTACTGTAAATTTATCATCTTTAGGCAACTTAGAACACTTCTTAGGCCACATGGCAATAATGAATTCTTTTGAATACTCGAATATTTAACATTGGTCGAGTAATATTTTGTCTGAGCACTTTTTAAATAGTTGTGAGTATGTTTAAAGCCGAAACAAACAAAAATCGAAGATTAAAGTCGTGTAAAGGACTGGAACTGACGTACAAAATTTCCCTCCATGGGCGGCCATCTTGGCTTCACTTTTTGCCCGGACAAATGACTGGGAGTTAGCTTTCCAGGTGTGGAAATCTAATTCACTTCCTTAACCAGGATCAATTGAGCCAGTTAATATTTTTCTTTTTTATTTTACTCTGCAGTGTTTTATTTCTTCAAAAATTAATGTTAAACTGTTTATGTAAAAAAGAAATGTTAAAATTAGAATGATTAAGCGGGTAGTTGTCAGGTTAGGGTATATGAGAGGTGGAAAACCCGCCACTGGGACGATTAGGTTAGGGTTTTGGTTTTTGTAAGGTGACCCAAGGTAATCTGTTTTTGAATTTAAAGTCAAAGAAAGAAAACAGGTGAAAGATTTTGAGTGTGTTTCTGGTTGATGCAACTTATAGATTTAGGGTAAGGAGGGTACATTGGGGATGGCAAGAACATAATGTTGGCATCGCCCGTTCCAGTAGGCAACAACCACCGACAAAGCGGAAAATTGCATCGGCTACGGAGTTATGTGCAAGCACCTCCTAAGGGTTTTGTTAAGCAACAAAGTGCAGTTTCCGTTTTCTGTTTTACAATGATCGTAATGAGTCGTTGAAGCAACAATTGGCAATGGGGCTACATGGGAAAATCCAAGCAACTCTCAAGGGTTTCATTTTATTTCATTTAACCCTTCAAGGGTTAAATTCGATTTCTTTTGTTCATTGTTTTTTCATTGTTTTCGCTTTATTCTTGCATCTGTTCCTTTGATCTTGATGTCCTGCATACATGACGCTGACCCTTAAAGGGTTAGGTTGTGTGAATGTGAAAGACGATGTATCGATTGATAAGTAGATATGCCCTAATCTTTTATCCTCACTTTGAAGGTAGTTCAACATTTTCAGCTGAAGAGTTACAAATTTGGTTGAACAATTCATTTCGTCAAGTAAACTAGTTAATTTTGTAAAATAAACTATTTGTCAGGAAATTTCCAGGGAGGGACACGATCTGCTGTGACATCGTTGTGATACATGATGACGTATATCAATGTCTCTTACCTGAATTAAAAGTATGACATAATCCCAAATGTTCAATTGTAGAAATAAAATCCTTCGAACTACAGTTCTTTCCTCTCCACTTGCAGTCCAGCAGCATCCCTTCTTCGTCCATTTTATGCCCAAACTTGAGAAAGAAGTCTGAAAAATCTCTGTCGTCCACAATTCTACCTGACAAATTCTTTTCCTTAACTTCTTGTTGAAGCAAACCAATTTGACTTTTCCGAAAACGGTTAAAGTTACAAATCGTAATGGCTGGGAAAAGCATTTCGTCCGGATATACAATTTTGTTCTTTGTGGAGATTGGATAACTTCGATATCGAGAGTAAAGTTTCCATGAGGAGAACAAGAAATAAGTGAAGGAAGTGAGAAGAAACAACAGCCAAATGGTGCGTCTCAACTTACTCCCAACATGGAACACATAATGAACACCATGAAATGTTGTTCGACTCGTGTATTCCTGGATGATTGACAGAATGTTCGACTTTTTCACTTGGTTTTTCTTCGGAGTATCTTCATTTGAATGAACGATGTTACCTGCTGGACGGTTCATGCCAAACGACGTATCGTATTTTCTTACCTGTTGATGGATATGAAGTTCGCAGACGACAATTAGAAACAAGACCCTGCAGTTTAATTACTTTTAGTGTTCTTGATACTCATGTTATGAGCATTGGCAAAGCTAAACATAGCAACCGCTCAGGTTATGCAAATTTAACATCACCTAAGCATAGCAACTAGCTATGCTCTACAAACTTAAAATAATCCATAACATTCAGGTATCTAGCCATATGCATCCACAACGCAATGGTTATTATATAGAATAGCAACAATTTGTGGTCAAGCTAGTTGTTATGCAAACCATGACTGGAAGTTGTGACAGAAATAACTGTTGACGGACAAATATCGTAAATAATTTTATATTTGCTTAAAAAGCTCGTTAAGAATTTATGAGGAAAATACAATAAAAAATCATAACCGCGTCGTGTCTTTGTATGCGATCAAAACATGCTTACTTTTCTCCTCTATTTTTCCCAGTTTAAAAAACATTAATTTTCAAACGTTCTTTGCCAATTAGTGTATCGTGGAGTTTGCTTTTTAAGCAGTTCAAAAAACTCGCAGTACGTGCTCGTTTTTTAAACATTACATAGCATTACGTGTTGCTACGCTTAGCTTCGCCGCAGGAACTTGTGACTCCCCCAGCACGTTATTTAGTAAGGCGAATGCCTGAAAATTAATACGTAAAAGAAATTCATAAACTAAGAACAGCAGTAATCCGGAATATACGCTTCACATCAAATAGAGAGATCAGAAGCCCCAAAGAGAAGCGTTAAGAAGTAGAAGAGGTCAATTTTCCTTGAATTATCGTATTACAGAAATATTTAAAAAATATACGCGACTGTTGCTAAAGTTAGCAATATAAGGAGAAAGTTATAATCATCCTTCGGCTTTAAGGTTCCAGCCCCTAAAATTTAGCTTTTATACTGCGTCAACAACATGCTGGATAAAATTAAAGCATTTCTAAATTTCTCTCCTGTTTTAATGATGCGTTAAGCGTACGAAAAGTTCATTATGGGCTATAACATATTAGCGCAGTAAACTCTAAAAAAATGAACAAAGGTTCAAAGATGAGAAGTCTAAATAAAGGAATGGTTAACTACGTGATAATCAAGGTCGCTGTATGTGGTTTCATTATTCAACTTTGTTTCACTAATGCCGTAGATGATTATATAGATTGCACAATATTTAAACATTAGGTTATTAGACCCCTGAAAAACCTGTTTAAAGCCTGTTTTTGTTTTTGTGTATTTTTATTTAGTTAATCCTCAAGGTTCACTGTGTTAACCTTTCAAAGCATTGTTTGGAAAAAGATAAGGCAGAAAAAAGAGATGATATTTCATAAAATTGCATAGTAAATAATTTATTAAACAGTTTGGTGTTCATTATGAGACTATATTAATTTCACTCTTCTATATTATTAACGGCCTGCAGGATCGCCAAAATGCATAATGATTCGAGCTAAATATTGAGCCGTTGCGTAAGCTAAACGCTAGATAAGGGGCATGAATATCCTGCATTTGCATAAGAAATAAATCATGTGGAGTCTTTGCTTTTGATTTTATTTTCACTGCAAATCAGGGAGCTTTGAGACACATTGAATGAGAGATGAACGTTCGCCAAGCTCTATCCTCATAAAAATAGGTACGCTTTGGCGTACATGTATCGACTGCTTAGTACGAAGGGCCGACTGAAGTCCGGAGTAATGAAGGAAATTTAAAGCCTAGAGTCCATTTAATCGGTACAATTGCTCAAAAATCAGTTCAACGATTGTGGCGATTGTATGGAAACTACTCTTGTCGCGATTTGTCATACATGTATAAACCCTTTGCTCTCACTTGAATCCATCGACCTACAACACGACAGAGGTTTCGAAAACTTTTTAACGTTGTTCCAGTGACTTGCAACACACTTCGAAAACTGCGGTAAATCACCTTTGCAAATTTATGGCAACTCATTGTATAACTGACCAAAATACTTACCTACATACTGTAGGTTGAAACATGGCGTCGCAGTGCATAAATGACGATTGACGAGGAACAAGACGCCCAGTGGGCATTCACTCGGGCTACATGATAATTGGGGAATTCATGCAAGAAGGACATATGAGGCATCAGGGCTAGTTAGGAAAATTAGTTATGACCACTTATTAGGGAGATCCTGGTCCAAAAAAGACCCAAGGTCATCCGAGGTCCCACCCGAACTTGTAATGCAATCATTGGCCACTGTGATTTTAGACACGTCCAACTGTACATACGACAAATAAGAGGTAGCCCTCTCAACTCTGTGCAAAATGGTCCCCCTAATGACTTACTAAGACCCTATCAATGTCTCCACTCCGCCACCAAAAGGATTGTGCCACTTGTGAGAGTATTTTTAAAGTACAAGTATATTCTGATAATGAATTTAATTTAGGGAAGGTTGGTGTCTTAAATTCCCCGTTTATTTCGCCTCCTTTAATATTTGCATTTGTACATTTTGTTACGAAGTAATCCTGAGATTTTTCGCCTCAGACAGTCCTTCCCCGGACCATCTAGTTCCGCAAAACGAACGCACCACGTTCACTAGCAAGACATTGGGTTCTGTTGATGACACGCATCTGTCCTTTCCGAAATGCAGCAAAATATGTTGGCTAGGAACTAACATTAATGTCACTAGTGAATGACAATGCTTCTAACAGCCAAAAGCATTTTGGCGGGAAACAAAAATCCGTCCATATTGATAGTACCGGCCAGAGCAGCCCGTTAAACATATAAGACGTAGTCCAGTTGCCCTTACGTAGTCAATCAATTCAGAGAAAGCGCCACCCAGATGCTTCAGAGAAAGCAGTTCCAGTTACAATAGGTATTGATCTTCGGCCAGTCATCGATAGTGATGTGCTTAGTATTTGTGCGGAAAACGATATCGATAAAGACGATGAGCCTACTGACGAAAAAATTGATTTGCTTGCCTTCATAAGTGACGCCTTGTATCCCTCAGACGATGCTGGGTCTCCGATCTCAGAAGAGTTGGCAAATTTGATTTATGATCAATTTACTCTTGAATTTGACTTGGTGAAATGAACAGAAATAATGCAAAGATACAAAATCCCCAAGAACTGCCAAAATCTGTTTTTACCACGTGTCAATTCTGAAATATGGGAACGATTACGTGCCAATGTCAAACGAACAGACATACGTTTTTCTGTTTTCCAAGATACCCTGTCAAGAATTTCCTCGGCAGTTATTTTGTCGAAAGAGGCATTACTTGAGAGCAAGGAGCATAAGGCGCTGCCAAATCATATATCCCTTGTCTCGACATTGACAGACTCTATGGCCTTAATTGGCCATGTTTACAGGGAACTTTCCTATGATAGGCGAGATGCTATCCGTCCCAGCCTTAGTCACGAATTTCTGCACGCATGTTCACATGTCAAACACACTAGGCATCTCTTTAGTGATGACTTGTCTAAAACCATACAGGATATTAAGGTAACAAAGTTGTTAATACCATATCCCTTGGGACTCCAAACAATCGGGGCACCTCTAGTTACAAAGGTGCCTCAACTTACCAGAATTTGCCAGGGAAGTTTTTTTATGGCAGAAAGGGAGGATGCCAAATCCTCCCAGTGCCAATTTTCGCCAGACATATCGCCATTACCAGAACCCAGCCCCTCTCAAGAAGAAACTCACAAGCAATTCCAGAATTTAAAATCCCAGGTGAGTGGTTTCTCTGCCTTCATGCAGGGTCCTTTCAAATCATATTTACTCTTTAAAGCAGCATCCTTTTAAGGTGGGCAGTTGTGCTTATTCTATCATGCATGAGGGAGAAAATAACTTTCGCCATATCTATCCTTGAGTCTGTAGCTGGTCAAAAGATTGAATTCGTGACTAATTCTATTTGTCAAAGATTTCTTCTCTCTAACAGCATTGGTAAGGATCACAGTTTATTAGCTGGTGAAGAAATTCAAAACCTTCCACTGGAAGAGGTCACCACCGAGTGTAATCTTGAACAAGATGAATTTATTTCCCCAATATTCACTGTCCCTAAAAAGGATACCAAAGTCCGGTTGATAATCAACCTCAAAAAACTTAATACAAATGTTTATAATACACATTTTAAAATGGAAGGAATTCAAACCATCATCAAATTAGTAACCCCAAACTGCCGGATGGCCTCTCTTGGTCTAAAACATGCCCATTACAGTGTCAAGGTCGATCCAATTTGCCAAAAATACTTCTCAAACTCATTAATAATTCATGAGAATTTTACTCAGACAATCCCATTCTGTCACGTGAATGGGCTTTCAAACACCTGTAAAACACCGCATCAAACACTAGTGTTTGATGCAAGCACTTCATCAAACACTAGTGTTTCATTTATGTTAATTAAACAATCCCCAAGTCCCACAACAGCGCCTGATTGGTTCACTGCCTTTCATTTAAGAAGCCATTTCAAAAACTCGTTCTCTGTGTTTGATCACGGTGTCAAAACTCTCGGGGCTTCGCCACGAGATTTATTGCTTTCTCGTGTTTTGATACCGTGATCAAACACTTGAACTCGTTTTTGAAATAGTACTTGAAGTTCATGTACCATGATAAATTGTCCAAGTATGTTGGTCTTCCTAATGGATTGTCTACCTGCCCAAGGAAGTTATGAAACCACCCTTAGCTAAGATTTGAGAGATGGGTCATATTATTAGTGGATACATTGATGATTTTTTGTGCAAGGCCACTCTTAC
Source organism: Heliopora coerulea (assembly GCA_030142905.1). Taxonomy (NCBI): domain Eukaryota; kingdom Metazoa; phylum Cnidaria; class Anthozoa; order Scleralcyonacea; family Helioporidae; genus Heliopora; species Heliopora coerulea. Next base: position 128,806 of record JASJOG010000157.1, read on the forward strand.
TCTAGTTGTGTCAACAATGTAATTGATCCCATACAACCATTTGATAGCATGTGTTTGGTAATTCATCCTGAAAAATCAGTTACTATTCCAAAACACCAAATCACAATTTTAGGCTTTACCATCAATTCTCGCACTATGATCATTAGATTGACTGAAGAAAAATAGCAAAGATCAAGACACTTATACGGTCTATCCTTGATAATCCCCATGATATTCAAATAAGGCTACTGGCTAGGACTATTGGTTACCTAGTCTCTAGCATGCCTGGTGTAAGATACGGTGCTCTATATTATAGATACTTGGAAATGGACAAAGCGGCAGCCCTTAAGCAATCTAGAGGGAATTTTGATGCATCAATGCTTCTTTCTCATAAGGGGATTGTTGAAACACAGTGGCGGGTAAACCATTTGGATGCTTGTCAAAATTTCCTGGAAGGCTCACCCATTGCTGTTACTATATATTCTGATGTCTCCCCACAAGAATAGAGTGCTGCTAACGGAGATACCTCAACTGGGGGCAAATGGTCCCCTGCTGACAGCATTAACCATAACTATTACCTTGAGCTCTTAGCTGCATTTCTTGCCCTAAAAACGTTTAAAGAAGCTATACATGGTAAGCATGTAAAAATCATGATTGATAACACAACAGCAGTTACAGTGATTAACAATATAGGTTTTTACCATAGTCGCTCTGGTCATTCAGTTGCACTGAAGATCTGGCGATTCTGCATGCAACATGGATACATGGCTCACGGCAGCCCACATCCCAGGCTCTGCCGACAGCCTTGCTGACAAAGAGTCCCGATTTTTTGATAATCAAGACACAGGATTGAAGCTTAACTCAAAGTTATTAAATGAGGCACTTAATATCTTAACGTTCAAACCAGATATAGATTTGTTTGGTTCTCGCATCAACACACAATCCACAACATATTGTTCTTACAGTTTTGACCCTGAAGCAATGGTTATTGATGCTTTCTCGATTTCTTGGGCAAACGTAAAGTTTTATTGCTTCCAGTATTGCTTTTATTCCTTTATTGCTTCTATAGTGGTGCCAGATTGGCCAACCCAGCCGTGGTACCCCTTCCTTGCACCTCTGTACCTAAATCCACCAGTAGTCCTGCACCCCAGCTCACGACTGCTAATGCTTTGTCACTTCCCGGAAATGAAAACCATCTTTACCAAAAGTTGAGACTGTTGATATGTCTAGTATCTGGCAGCAACTACAGCAACGTGGTTACTCCCTTTGTGCCATTGGAATAATTGAAGCTTCTTGGCGAGACAGCACAAAATCATGGCTCTAGATTTTCTGTCTTCCTTATACGAGTCAGGCTTGTCTTACAGCTCCATAAGCACTGCCAGATAGGCGTTATCCTCTATTTTGCAGGTAAGTGACAGTGAGGTCACATTTGGTCCAACTACCAATCGTCAAGCGATTTATGAAAGGGATCTTTGAACTACGTCCTGCCCTTCCTCGCTACAAGATGATTTGGGATCTAAGCAAAGTTTACAATTTTTTCCGCCAACCGATTTCTTCGATGTTAAGTTTGCGAGACTACCTTAAAAGTTCCTTTTCTATTACCTTTGCCGAATGGACAGCGATGCCGAACAGTCCACTTTTTAAATATTGCGAACATGATACTTCTGATAAGTGTGTTTTCCATACTGTTGACAAAGTTAAACAAACCCGTGTAGGCATCCACGTGGAGCCATTAGGTTTTATTCGGTACACTCCTGACAATCACCTCATGTCACACATTAGACTGAATGTCTCGGCAGAACTGCCTCTATTAGAAACATTGTAAAACAGCTTCTAATTAGCTATTTGGTATTGACACCACAAAATTTAAGTCCTAGTGTCAGAGCTGCCTCATCATCTGTTTTGGCTGCTTATAGTTACAGTTTAAAGGATATCATGTTGTCAGCGGGTTGGTCAAGTGAAAAGACTTTCCAACGTTTCTATAACAAACCAAATGAACATGGACTTACTATGGAGAGTTTTACAATGTTATTCCTTTCACAGTGAGATGAGCTCGTTGTTGTAGTTTTATTTTGTAATCAGAGTTGATATAAAGTAGCTTCCTTTTTTAGTCAATTGTTTTTTGTATAGTGTATGGTGTCTAAGATCTTGGACAAGGCCTCAACAGTTGCTCTAAAATCTCGTACAACTCTCCTCACGACCGTGGCTGATGACGAAATAGAATTAGAAATGAAACGATATTTACCACTAAGTTGAAGTTTGATTAGGATTCGATGAGTCATCAGCCGGGAGTGAGAGAGTTGCACGCCCTCCCCTATTTTTAGTTGTATCCCGAAGTCCTAGACTTGGAATTGCATACTCAACCCACGTACACAGTCGCACTTACCAATGAGACCTTTGTCCTATCTGCTCTGAAGTCGGACCGGGCGCATGCGCCGCACTCTCTCTCGTACAACTCTCACACTCCCGGCTGATGACTCATAGAATCCAAATACAACTTCAACTTACAGGTAAGTATCGTTTAATTTCTAATTTGTAGCCAGCTCTAAAGAAAACAAAGGCATGGCCATAAATGCATTTCCTCCAATAATTGTTGGGAGGTTGTCCGAGGCTTACTAGTCCGATTGTCTCTGCTTCTAAAAGTACTGTTTGTTGCATTGTCTTCACCGTTGTTATTACGCATCCTTTCTCCTTCGATGAATTTTGCTACCACTTTGCCCGTCTTCTCCACATCAATACCTAAACATGATAACTGGTACGACTTCCACTGCATATCCTGACCTCTTTTCCATTGTCTCGACCGCAATTGTTGATATTTATTTCTATTTAAATTAACACAGGGCCATCCCTGGGGACATATTTGTAGTCCAGGCACATCCCGACGCTTAGACTTCCAACACCTTTCTCAAAATATGAGCCGGTCATCGCAGCTGCTGACCTACTGGCAGATTTCTTTCTTCTACGATCTGAAAATTATCGCTCGTATCTATCGGTATGGCTGACGCCATTTTTTGACTTTGAGAGCTTGGACTAGGTTGGAACTAAAGTTCAGTTTGAAGGCGCCTAGACTAAGGCCCACTAAGAGGCGGAATTTAACATGACTGAATATAATAAAAATTACTCAATATAAGCAAAACTCGACTTATGGGAGAGTTGTGGTTCTAGTAATATGCTCTATAACCGTTAGAAATCGGGGGGGAAAGGGCAAAAATGTGCTCGTTTCCCCAAATTATGCCAAAGAATGCGCTTAAAGCTTAAAAAAGGCCATAGGGTGACCCTTGTGAAATTCTTTTAACCCAGCGTATCTCAACGGGGGCGGTACCGCCCCCAATCGGGCATTTAGAGAGCATCGGAAGGGTGACGAAAGCAAGACAGTAGAGGGGACATTAGGATCCAAATCGTGGGCATTCATCAGTTATTTACACCACAGCATTTTTAAGTTCCTAATAGTCATTTTATCTTAAAACCTAACACTGAATTATTTCAGTTCGGGCGATACCGAACTGAATAACTTGATATTACAGTTATTTAGTACGGCATTGCTCTGGTGTTGGGTATTGGCCATTGGCGTTGGTACAGAACTGAGACGGAGTGTGCTCAGTAAAAGGCGACAAGCGTCAATATGAAGCACATAGTTGTTCATCCAAAAAGGTTGAGGAACCATTGTTCTAACCATTTTATACCCAGACGTCACCCTTTGATGAGTAAAATCACCCAGCTTAAGCCACAGTAACAGAAAGCGTCCGTGGCTGAGAATGGGTCAACGTTTCACCAACGTGGCCTTTATGACGCCATGTACAAAACCACTCATCGGTAGACACACGATAGTCACGAACCATGAAATCAATCAAGAGCCAAATCACAAATCATTTATTTTGGTTCAACAGTAATGCTATACAGGTAATAACAGAACTACAATGAGAATTTCGTGAAAATCATTCACGTGTTTCGGAATTTGTACAAAAACAATCATGACGGTCCGAATGAAAACTAAAGATATTGCAAAGAGATAATCAGACCGATTGTAGGAACTTCCGCGCATCTGAAAACGGGAACGTCAGGAAATCAACGAGGGGAAAATGAACCAGGAAATGCCTTCGCTTAAAATCACGAACACAACTTAAAAACCTTTAGAGGACTCTTTCGACGATCGCCAGTCGCTTGGTACACAACCTTGGTAAAAATCGATAAATTTCACCAACCAATAAAGATTTTGCATAAACAAGCACGAAAGAGCGTTCCAGGTTTGAGAATGGGAATATTTCGCTGGAATTATCAGTGAGATTAAGTTTGGTCACTCAATTCAAAAGTCCACTATCGATACACAATGTCCAGAAGCTTCATTAAAATCTTCCCAATGTTTTAGGAATAAAACTATATAAAGATGGTTAACCTTTACACGTCATCATTCGGCAGGCTTTTAGTCACGAGGCTGATAACCACCACGGCCACCACGCTGTCCCCTGTTGTTCCCACGATAGTTCCCTCGACCACCTCTGCCACTCCGGAATCCTCCAGCGCCACCACCACGCTAAAGAATTAAAAAAAATTGCAAATAAGAGACTGGCAAACAACGGACATTAAGGAACGCCATTTTCATAAGAAATCTATATGTACAAAAAGCTAGCCAGCGTTCACGTACACTGACACAGGAATAATTACTGCAATTTAGTAAGTGTCAGTACAGTAAAGTGTCTTGCTTTAAAGTGGATAACCCTACCAGCTACTTAAGCTGGTCTTCCTGGTAGTTAAGTAAGGGCCACTCCTAATGGATCCAGTGTTATTACAGGATGAAGCCGGAGTAACCGGAGAAAACCTTTGATGTTTGGTAGAGTCAAACTGGACGACAATCTTCACACACGCTACCAAAGTAACTTTAGGCTACGTTGACACAACAGCAAAAGTCTTCGGATTCACTCAAAAATTGTATTAGGATTTGCTGACCGTTCACACAGCAAAAAATGTCTGGATTAATTGCATGCTCGCGTTAAAGCAAACAGTGCTTTCTCGTGTAAGCATGGACATAAATCGTCACAAATTTAATTGAAAATAATGCCGGACAACCAAAAAGTTTCTTCCCATTCTCTATTTATTACAGCCTCTAATAAAAAATTGTTCCACCATTGGCTACTTCGGCTGTCATTCACAAAAATGAGAAAGATTTCTCCAGAGTCTTAGTTGCCCGGATTCAAAGTATCCATATTCCATTCCGGATTCGTGTGCAATCAGAAGACGTTCTGTACCGGATTCGTTACTTAAGTGTAAACGGCTACTTTCAATCCGAATAAAGTGTCCGAAATACCGATGAATCCGGAGAAATTTAGTCTAGTGTAAACGTAGCCTCAATCAGATAAATTGCACTGAGCCGGAATCGAAACTTAGTCACACAGATGAGAGATAATGCCCTAACCGCTGTGCCACCAGCGCCCCTTATGAAAATAGTTGGCATTTCACGGAAAATGAAAGGGGAACAGAAACGCCTACTCGGAACTCAAGTTTGCGGTGCAAACCAAATGAAAACGACTGACCTATTACTGGAATGTCGTTATTTCCTGGCCTCAAAATGACATCAGGTGACGACTTCACAATTTTACTGACTTCTAATTCGCTCCCAATTTCCATGTCTAACCCAACCTTAGATCAGTTTTTAATATGAAGTTTCAATTTAGAGTTCTGACAAAAGATCGGTCTGAGGCTACCGAAATAATTTTTCCCACTAATTAGTTCCAGAGTATACAAGAAGCCATTCTCGTCCACAGTGGTCGTTACTAATAGCATTTCTGTTCCACGAAAATCGCTTAGAAAGCACAAAGCGGCCGTTTATTTAAATTAAAAAAATAAACAAATAAATTAAATTCAATTTAAAAAAAACCAAAACAAACTGGCAATATTACTTTCAGAATTGGAAAAATGTTTATGAAAGCGATGCTAAACCAAACATGGCCTTAAGCGTGTCGAATTCAATTCAGGCAATTTTTGAAAGGATACAATTTTGGGGGAAATTAAGCAACACACCCGCCCAAATCAAAATGAGTTAACTACGCCCCTGGACATGACAGTATTCAATGAGAAAAGTGAGTGAATGAGTAGAATCTTTATTAAAGGTCAGGAAAACTTTCTCATTGAACAGAAAAGTCCTGACACAAATAATTAAAATTCAAATGCAATAGCGATCACAATTACAAAAAAGTATAAATGTATAAATAGACATTATCGTAACAGAGAATTAATAATTACAATTAAAAAAAATTAATTTGAATCTACTAAAAGTATCACGTGTCCATTTTATCACCTAAGAAATTCCAATCCGATATTGCACGATAGCTAATTATAAGTAATATCGTGAAATGAGCTGTCTTAACTATTAAACCTCCCGCTCGATTGGGTCTTCGGCCCACGGGAATTTTCCTAAACGAACCCAAATCGAGCGGGAGGTTTAATAGCTAATGCATCGAAATTTCATGGTATTACCTTGTAATATCACGCTTGCCGAAATTTGTCTAATACTACCTCTGGTGACATCAAACCGGGTCGTATTAGTCCTAATACGACACGGTTTGACGTCACTAGAGGTGATATTAGTACAAATGAATTTTAATGAGGTAAATTAGTTGTTAATGGCACGTGGTAGAACAAAAGAAATTGAGCAAACACGATATCACCTAATATTTACACCAATTTCGTGATACCGCAAGAACTCTTAATTTATTTCGGGTAATGTAATTATGAATATCTCTATTACAGAGAAAGTTATGTTGCAGCTTTATTCTGCAATATTTGGAGCTTTTCCATTAAAGTATCACTTCCTTTATCGCCCCATATCAGATCCGCATAATCAAAAATTGGTGGGGCAAGACTATTATGCAACAACAGTCGAGCTCGTCGGGGAAGCAGGTGCTCGGTACGTTTTAAAAGTCCAAGGCGTTCATTGATCTCACGAGTTATCTTCCCAATATATTCGCTCCATTTCATGTTTGATGTAAAAGTAAATTCTAACCATTAAAAATGATTAACTTCACTGATCCCATTTCCTATTACTTGTACACATACTGTTACTTTAGTTTGGGGGTTTTTGGGGGTTTTTTTTTTGTTTTTGTTTTTTTTTTGGGTTTGTTCTGCCAATAATCGCTGATTGACTATTCTGGAGATTATGCGTTAGCTTATTCATATTTAACCAATCGGCAACCATTGCAAGATCTGCATTAAGAGTATATTTCAAGACTGCTACAGACGATGAGAAACTGTAATGAACTGCATCGTCAGCATATATGGATACCTTGCAACGTTCAACAATGCCTGGAAGGTCATTCATGTAAACGATGAATAACAGTGGTCCTAAGATGCTGCCCTGCGGTACACCAGCGGTAACTGGTAAAGGTTAAGAAAGGTGTTGTATAGATAACGTCCTCTGTGATCTGTCATTTAGGCAAGATTTAAACCATTGGAGATCGAGATTAGAAACTCCAACCCACTGGAGTTTTCTAAGCAAAATTCCATGATCGACAGGATCAAAGGCACTTGAAAGGTCCACGAAAACTGCACCACACAGATTTCCTTTTTCCATGCTGCTTGAAATTTCATCAGAAAGTTTAATTAACGCAGAAGCAGTTGAACGTTTTCGCCTGAAACCGTGTTGCGTATTTGTACTACGATTATTATTAATCAAGTGTTGTTAAAACTGACACTGGATGGTAGTTTGATGCGTTATTTCGATCGCCCAACTAAAAGCTGTAACTTTTGTACATTTCAATATTTTTGGGAAAGTGCGAGTCAAGATCGGTAAGTTTAGGAGCTTAGTTATTAGAGGTATTATCTGGGCTGAAACTTTAATAAGTCGGGCACTTATGTTATCCAAACCATTTGCTTTGTTTGGTTTTAAAGAACATAATTAATTATACATAAAATCAATGTTTATTTGCGGAATTTCAAAACTAGTGCTTCGGTAGTGAGCTGGCCTTTAATCAACAAAAGGCATATGGGGCAAGTTCGTTACCCACTAGGCAACTGATATAAAGTATTTAAGAAACTGTAGAAATGATATTTGGCTTGGTACATGTAATTCTATCGCTGTTAATGGGACTGTAAGTTGAAGATTTCTTGGCACTACCGGTTGCATCATTCAACGCCTTCCATATAGCACCATCATTTCCTTGATTATTTTCAACTATATCAACATAATACTTCAATTCTGCTGATTTAATTTCACGGTTAACAAAATTACGAAGCTTCTTGTACACTTTCCAATGATAGTTAGAATGCGATTTTAATGCCGCTCAATGATGATAGTCCTGGTCTCGCATGGTTTCCCTTAGCTTTGAAGACATCCAGGAAATTTTATTTCCAGAGATGCGACGCTTTTTTATGGGTGCATGCGCATCGGCTACGTCAGAAAAATGTTTATTCCATATTAGAACTGTGTCGTCTATGTTTTCCTCGTTTTCAATCACGTGCCAAGGAACACGTTTTAAATCAGTTACGAAAGAATTAATGTTAAAAGACTATTTTCTGACGGTTGATTTCAACCCAAAGGCATTCATTATCCTCACTATTCAAATCTTCACGAATCTGAACTGGTAAATCGTCGCGAAGATAAATTAATACCCCTCCACCTCGACAATTTCCAGGTCTGTCTCGTATGAAACAATTTTAACCATCAAAATCGATTTCATTCCCGGAGACAGAGTCTTTCAACCATGCTTCAGAAAAGGCAAGAACACTGAACAGCCCTTTTATTCACCAATTCCATTGAAACCAAATCAAGCTTATTAGGTGGGGAAGGGTTTGTCAATCAACGGCAGACTCATTCACAATACGTGAAAACGTGCGGAAGAAATCTCACGTATTGGTTCCAGGATTGTCAACGCACTGTTTCAGCATTTTCATCTCTTGCTAGCGTTCAGCTGGGTTTGTATAGTAATTACCTCAAATAATTGTCTTACTACGCTGAACAGTAGAAGACTTATAAGACTGTCTCACTGTTGTTCTAGAAGTGAAATCAGGGGTGGTTTTGGAAGAAATCGAAACCGAAAACAGACGCGAAAAGCTGTTAAATTATCCCTTTGGTCACTGCTGAACTTTGCCACGAAGCCATCTCGCAACAGGTTCAGTTTGCCTCCAAAACAAGGAACAGTCACCCACAAATATTCGCTCCGTTGTCTCTTATGGTAGTTTATCTTCATCAAGTACCCAGTACACACCATGATATTTCGCATAATTTTGGCAAGGTTATCTGCCGTATTACCTTCATGGGACATACCTCTTGCCCGAGTGTCTTGTCTGTAAGTTCAAAATTTTATTCACCATGAGCAGAATGTACCCCAATGTACGGGACCAGGCAGTGCGAGAGCTACATGTCCGCCATTGATAAAGAGAAGCCTATATCGCTTCATCACCAATTCACTGGTCACATCGTAAAGTTTACTTCATTTTTCAAAAATATAGTCTTACTTGGTATCTTGGTTCTAACACATGTAGCAATTTATGAAAATCTGGTATATTCACGGCGTTAAAGGTGACGCTGTCTTTACACAAGAAATGAATAAGTCTCAGTAATGGCTTCATTGCGTTGATTTCCCGGTGTAAGTGGTGCTGCGCTGGCGAATGTGTTCTTCAAAGAACGCTGGGATAAGGAACGAGTTCCTACACGGTCGCTGGACCCCACCTGTCTATTTTTTTCGGATTAATAGTTGTATATTGCGCCGGGTGACAACTCCGAAGATGACTCGTCAAGTTATATAGGTTTTGCAGCCCTTGGCGTTTTTCCGGTTAGCATGCAAATTTGGCAAACAAAACCACCTAAGTTCTTAAAAAAGTTCGGAATTGCGATAGCCCTCCCGTCGACTTACACCCCTTGAGTTAAAGTCGTCGATTTTCATGAACAAGAACACAAATTATTGTTTAAGTATTCAAGTTTTAGGTGTTATGATAACACGTCGTGGTAAATGCAACTAATAAATTCATATGCAGCTTAATCTGAATGGTAATCGGAGTCAGACACTTCAAATAATTCAGAAGATTGTCTTCGAAGAAGCCCGCCAAGCTTTTTAGCCAATCAGGTTGCAAAGTGTTTTGAACCAACAATTTGATCAAGGTTCACTGTACTTCAGATGTGTTGCACGTGTTGCTCAAAATTTTGAGCCTTTTCATAACAATAATTTCACGTTAAGTCGATTGGAACTAAACGGCAATTTATGAATTTTTTCTTTCAGTGCAGGTGAAACCGATAAGATTGGTATTTAGCGGTTTACCAATAAACCACCCAAGCCTACCAATTGCAGTACTGCAACATTGTTTTCGAGACACAATAGTGAATGGAGGGAGGGGACAGCGAAGGGTGTAGATTTATGGTGAACTCAATGTACGTCTACATTTGAGAAATAGTCTCAACTGTTTTGTCCTAGATTACGGTTCCTTGGGCAGATTGACCATTCCTGACACTGAGGTAAGCGTTTGGTAATGCCGACCTCCGTGGCAAATTGTGAACTTCCAAGTTTTTCCACATCTGGTCTTTGTTACGACAAGGAATGCCCCCTTTTACTGTGACTCCACATAGTATTGATCAGTGCGATGAGAACTTTCCCGTCGAGTAAATATTTAGACATAATCTGGAGTGCTTCTCTGGTTAACGATATAACAAACACTAATTTTAAGTAGGTTACCACTTAATGTGAATGTCTTCTTGAAAAATAAAATTAATGAATAGGTGGTCCTACTGAATTGTTTCCCTTCAAAAAAAATAGCCAATTCATACAACACAACATCACCAAGGGTATTCGAGATATTGAATTTCAAGGGGATCCAAAACAAGGGGATGGCTACTAGTGAGGGAATCATATCGGCTTGCCTAGCAACTTGTATGAGGCCACTACTGCGGTTAACAATTGGAGCAAAATCATTCCTTTTTTCGTTGTTTGGTTTCATGTACGGGTGCATCCGGAAAATGTACATAATACACTGTACAAATGTCCAACTTAAAATTCCACTTTCAGTTAAATTCATTTAAAATACATTTTCAGCCACATTTAGCAGTGCTGAGAGTGATCAAACTTCGTCACACTAAAGACGAATTTTAAACATCACACTAATAGAACTATATTCTTACTTGATTTTGTCCACCACGGCCATAGCCACCTCCATAGTTTCCACGATTGTTTCCACGTCCGCCACCACGTCCTCGGTACCCTCCACGTCCTTTCCCACCGCGATATCCATCACGGTCCCCTCTCTGGTTGGTTTCTTCAGGAGCCCGACACGATTCACTGGTGTCATAGCCTAACAAAGGAAAAAGCTTCGAGTATTTGATGTGAATTTGTTACCCTAAGTATCATGGCGAAATCTCGCAACTGTAATAACAGTAAAGCTCCATACATACGGTCACCACTCCATGAGTTTTACAGTAAGTACGTGCTTTAGTGCTTTACAAAACCTACTTGGATCATCCCATCCTCCATTATCATTACTTGAAGCAAAGTCCTTGTCGAAGGATGCTTGGGGTTGAGCGTGGGATGACGAAGGGTAAAATGGCGGTGCATCCGCATGAATTTGAGATCGACTGCTGACTTCCGACTCGCCCAAGAAGTTAAGTCCGTGTTCATTGGCTGTCACTTCGTCCTGAGGAGTTGCTTCGGCCTTCGGCGGATCACTGGTACTAGCTGTTTCTCCGTTCACAACTTCAGGCTGTACAAATAACATATAAGACATTGATACGGCAGAGAGACCTGGCAGAAATCGTAATCTAAGTAAGAATATCAAAGCACAGCAAGACTCGTAGAAGAGGCATAATAGGAAAAATTTTTGTTGAGATCTTTTTTATTGAAATGCAACGAAACGTTAGATCTCAATAAAAATTTTTCCTATTATGCCTCTTCTACGAGTCTTTTGCCGGGCTTTGATATTCTTACTTAAATTACATAAGACATAGTTATGGCTACGGAAGATACACTGTATCCGCGTAAAGTTTTGGAGACAATGCGTCCTGAGACCCTCAGGTTCAAAATCTTGGGGGTTCTGTAAGAATAATATGCGTCCACATAGGTTGACATAATCATTAAATAAGCTAGCTGCCTAATTTTATGGGGTTTTTTAACCTATCAAGCTTTCATTTTGGATTTCACCAGGTAATAAAGGGCTTATCCTACCCACCCGCCATTTGAAATTTCCGTAGATCTCCTTCGATCCTGTTTATTATCAGGCAGCAAAATTTTCTTGTGTTATCTTACAGTAAGTCATTTGAGTGAACCTCAATTCTTTTAGTCCCCAGGACACAACGAGCTTCACGTTTGTGTGTCCCAGCGAATTTTTTATTTGTATATACGCACCATTTGCGCGTAAACGCGATCCCTGCAATCAGTTCCGAGCTACGAATACCCCGAAAGACTGCCTTACTATCCTTGCATATTCAGGCACATGGAAGTGCTGCCAAAGTGAAGATGGGAGATATATATATCACAAAATGCTAAATATCCGAAGGGAAAACAACATAAATCAAATGAATTAAATAATTGCATGTAGCACTATTTACTGTATAAACTATGTAAGTTATAGACCGCCATGCAAACTTTAAAAGAATTACTGAGTAACATATAAGGAATGCGGGAGCGTGAGCATATTCATTGGACTTTGGTCAAGCTTAAATTAACCTCAGAAAAGACGATTCCTGAGCCCAAAACGGGGATCGAACCCGCAATCTTGAGATGACCGGTGAGACGCTCTAACCATTGAGCTACCCAGACTCAGATGGTGTACTAAGGTCCAAATATAAGTCGTAATCAACAGAATTAATATATCGTGGCTGCCGCATAGGCAACACATCTTGAATTCGCACATTAGCTCACCATCTGAGTCTTGGGAGTTTTATGGTTAGACCATCTCGCCGCTCATTAGAAGGTTGCGGGTTCGATTCTCGTCTGGGGGTCGGAAATCGTTTTTCTGAGGTTAATGGGACCTTGATGAACGTCCAACGAAGATCTGAGTAAAATTTATATGAATTTATAAAACTCATTAAGAATTCATGAGGAAAACACAAAAGAATTCAAAGTTTAAACAGTGGTAAATGTGATGATAAAACCACTAGTGACTGTATTACACTGCTTTTCATGAACTTTTCGTTCTATTTTCTCGACTAAAATCGTTGGGAATCTTCCCCATTTTTGAAAAATACACAACACCGAGGGATTCTCGCTTGCCACAATCTGAAATAGATAAATATTCTATCCTCGACGTTTGGAGCAAAGGCCCTTCGTCTGGGCCTTTCTAACTCTCCAGACGAAGGGCCTTTGTCGAAACGTCGAGGACACAATATTTTTATCTCTTTCAGATTGTGGTAAGTGAGAATCCCTCCTTTGGTGTTGTGTTGTTGCGCCGCTGCCTACGCTGGACCAGCCTTGTTGATGATTTTTGGAAAAATACAAATGTTTCCATGTTTTCGTTTTAAGTTGTTTACAACACTCGCGTCCGTGCCGTATTGAATATACGAGCATTCACCTTCGGCTCGTGATTGTATATTCAATACAACACGGCCGATCATGTTGTAAACATTACAAACTGTATTGTACCAAAATTTAGGATTAAATGAAGTACGCACAATCACTTTTATGCCATTCGTAGAATCGTATGAAAAACAGTTCGCAAAGCTCATGTCCCAGCCCCCTACAACATTCTTAATTCACGTTAATTTGCATAAAACGTGCTCGCGCATTTCATTTACAACCAGCGACACATTTACGAAGTGTTTAAGAAAGAATCAATCTTCAAAAAAATAGACTAACCGACAAACAACCCGGCTCTGGCTCGGCCTAGATTCAATCCAGTATGAGTAAGGTAACTCTCAGTCTGTAACAAAGATCTACTTTACGTCACTCCATAAGTACTTAACCTTCAATCTCTGGCTTACATCTGTTTGGAATGTTCTTCCAAACTACGAGTGTTTGTATCAGGTTATGCATTTATTTACATAGTTTCTGATATTCAGTAACATTCTATATTAAAGCGTGCTACTGTATGCATAGCAACACCACGTCAAAGAGTTCAGCGATCCAGGTGCGCTCAGAACCACCAAACTGCGAATGACTATAAAACGTTTAAAAACCCCACATAGTTGATAACTTTTACCTCGGCTTTTTCAGCTTCTGCAGCAGGTGGTTCAGCAATATCCTCCGCAGGACTTTCGCTTGTCTCTGCTTCAGCTGCTTCTTCCTCTTCTTGTCCCTCTTCTTCCTCTTTATCAGCTGGCTCATCAGATTCTTCAGAACTGTCTTTCTTATCAAAATATCCGGAAGCATTTATGCTATTAATGGCTTCCGACAGACTCTTATCTACGGAAAGGTCAAGGAAAAACTAGAAAAGTTCAGAGTACAGGAGAGTTTCGAGTCCTCAAAAAATGTTTATGCAAACTTGAAGTGTAACACACGATACCTGACCGTCCCGCTTAAATCCTCAGAAAATGTTTCTAAGCCCTAGACTGATATATTATACAGTTGAACCTCTGTTAAGCGGCCACCTATTGAGCGACCACCTTCTCCTACGTGGCCAGTTGTCATAGTTTCAAAAGTATTGTCAGCATAAATATTGCATATAAAACCCCTGCTAAGCGACTCTCTATTTAGCTGCCGCAGCCACCTTTTGGCCGTCCCGATAACGGTTCCATTGTTCTTACCTCTATCAAGTGACCATCGGGAATTTAACACTCGTAGTTTCGCTCGATCTTAAGACAGCTGACAGACGATCTCAGAAAGTGACGAATGACCAAAACATTCAAACCACATAAACATTTACATTGCATTGACTATATCATCAATACACTTTTAACCATAATTACTGTAAATGTATAAATACTGTGCAAAGTGCTTCAGATTGGGAATCCAAGGACTATCACTGGGTAATATCTGTAGTCAGAGGTCTGTTAGAACATATTGACCTTGAATCCTTCATTCCAACGTTTGAGTTCAACCACAAAAAGGAAAACTAGTCTCCGATAAGTTGGCATTTCCATGGAACTTCCAAGCCATAACCACGTCCTCTGTTAATTCGTTTGCCCTTCACTGCTTCAACATTACTAACTGCTCTTTATTATGTGCAACTGTTGTCACAAACCTCCAAGCGTGTTTGTTTCTTAATAGTTACTTTGTACCACACCTTATCCTAGTTCGTTATTAAGTGGCCACTTGCCAGCCCCCACCCGAGGTTGGCCGCTTAACAGGGGTTCCATTGTAGTTACGTTCATGCAAAATCGAGGGGGTACCTGAACGTTCGTCCCACTCAAATCCTCCGAAAATACTTCCCCATTTAAGACACACACAGCGATTAAATCAGGAACGTTCTGATGCCAGGCAAGGCGCCCTAAGCATAATAAGAAGTTTAGGAGAGTTTTACAGTGGGAAACTTCTGTTTAACTTACTCTAGAACGGCGACAGAAAACGATAAGGCTGACTTGGTCATTTTCATTAGCTAATCACGGAAACTGTTACTTAACAAGTTACACGAACGTTGCTCCACAATGTAACGTATCTAGAATTCGTTTCACCAGTGGTTGCGAAAAGTAGGACTTGGTTCTACTTCGTTCAACGATACCTGCACCAGTAATGTTGTGACATTTGATGATTGCAAGCTATGATACACGATATAATTTCTCGTGCAACTTGTGTCGCAACAAACTCTCGATGTAAGTTGCAAGAGAGGTTGAATACTGTTATAGCCGCCTACGATGAGTCGTCTCCCTACAATCTTTCCCCCAAGACATCAACTATATAACGCCCATTAAGATAACAGCCTCATATACCGTCCTGATATCAACATTTTTCTTCAGGTTGATAACACAGTAATCGTTGTAATCATCGGCTGACTTGGTGAATCACAAGCTACCTCTCTTCATTTGTCTTATTGATTTTCATCTTTTCGGTACTTATCATTTACATCCTCAAAAGTAAAGTGGTCGAAGACTTAAATGACTAAAGTAGTTTCGTCACGTCGGCCAGTGGCTCGCCATAAACCGTTCACACCATTTTGACAAGCCTCTGGATACTGACATTTAGCTAGTACCCAATCTGCAACCACACTTGTCCCATACGAACATTCATTTCATTTCATGGGCCAGTTATGATGCAAGGAAAGTACAGCGCAATTCATATTTTAAACAAATTTGTAACACTAATGAAGAAAAAATTCATGAAGAAAAACAAAAGAATTTAAAGTTAACGAGCCTTTGTCAATATGTTAAAACCTCTAGTGTTGCATCAAATATAACCACTGGTCTACACCAACTTTTCGTGCTATTTTCTTCGTTAAAATCAATGAAATCTCAACCAATTTGACGAACACGAATGGTCACATATGTTCGTATCGTAAGTGCTTCACAATATTCGCGTCGGTATTGTATCGGACATACAGTCACTCGCCTTTGACTCGTGCTTGTACATCTGACACAACACCCCCGTTAGTATTAGATATAGTACTTATGCTTTACCTACCAACGAGGATTGAAACGTTGGGAACTCGCGATTCATAACTAAAACTATATTCAGTTAATTCGAAGCATGTGATTAATGACTAAAATTTAAGTTATGGTTTTCCAACCATGCCGAACGTTGTCCCCTCGATTTAATAGACCTTCGACACTTGATATACAAGCCATCTGGGATTGCTAGAAACGACATGCGAGTCTACAGAAACCCTCCGTTGCCTTAGTAGGGATACAGGGATGCTGAGCTTTTTAACCAACATCGAGGTGTTTGGATATCTGATGAAACACGACTTTCGAGTGTATGATATTACATCTCAAGCGAATCCGTTATTCATGGAGAAAATCGGGTTTAAAATTCTATGGCAATTAAGATCAGATATCCTGTGACGAAATTTCTTCGTCCTCAAAATATCGGTAGTTTCTAACTAATTTTTATTCTGCTACGCAGCCTAATGTAACTAAAAGTAAAACCGACTATACAATCATAACAAAACTACTTATCGATCTAAGGCGACAAAGTGAAAAAGACTGTCCAGCAATCACTTCCACTGTCCCGTGAGAGGATCCCAGCAATCACGACCCCACGTCCAGCGAGGAAGGCACGCCACCACGACTACCGCGTCCAACAGTACACCGTAACTATTCCCAAACTAAAAGGATATTCCACCCCAGTTCACTTAGTGACCGGTCATGTCGTTCTTTAGTTCTCTTTCTCTTCGCACGAAGACTTTCGGAGGTTGTAGCATTCAATTGATTTATAATGAATCCAAGACACTCGTCCTTGCCGATCTATCTGGGACCTAATTCGTCACCAACACCTCCACTCACTTGATACTACCGACTTTCCTGCAGTTCGAATCTCTTCCACTTCTTAAACAACCTGCACAGCTCGACTCTCCAAATCAACGTTCTTCGTTCCACCCTAATTGTGAGGATGTTCCGCCTTTTTATCCTTTTTCCCACTACTTCATTTACATACCACCTAACAAATTACCGTTTAGTTCTAACATATCAATTCCCCAGAGTTACATATCCAAACACGTCTTGGTACTGATTTCCTTTGTATTTTAGTCATGAATTGTTAATGAGTTTGAGATGTACTAATACTAACGTTTCGAGCAAAGGGCCCACCTTCAGTCGTATATACTTTACTGGCTATTGACAACGCTTCTTATATGCGCTTTTCTGTTAACAATTTCAGCCGTATACTGACCTAAAAGCTTTCTTATGCTGGGTTTATCCAATAAAGTGCAAGGATACAAGTAGTTCCAAGAATCTCCTTTGACGAAGCAGCAAAGAACTCAGCCAGATGTTGGCTCGCTGCCTCAATTCGCTCCGCAGCTGGCTTTTCACTTTCTTCGTCTAACGTAATCAATTGATAGAATTCGTCGATCTGTTTTAGAACATCATCACCCAAAGCCTAAAACCAAGACTCAACAAAATGAAATCCCCCGCAAGAACTTCGCGGATAGTTTCAGTAAGTGGATAGTAGTGCTGTGTTCTTTAAAACTTTGCAGGGAGTAATCAAAGATTTATTCTAAGTCATCTGTAGATACTACCACTTCGAATATGGCTGCGGCAGCCAACGGTCCGAATACGGAAATCCTACAATTTGATTGGCTCATAAGTGGTCAGATATTTCCCGTATTGCCCGGGGGAGATTTACCAAAGACTTTTGTCGAACAAAAATTAAAAATTTCGATTATATATGTGAACTGAAAATGTCTGAAAAATCAGAAAAGAAAAAGTAACCACGTAGAGTGAAGTTGGTAAAGAAATTTTATATGAAATGACGACAGAATTGCTAGTCTTTATTTGACGTACCATAAATGATCGATTAAGCGCCGCGGCGCTTATTTCAGAAGTGGGTAAAACACTGATTAAAATATACCGGTATTCTAATCTAGTGAATAAAGAAGCATGTACTAGGCATACTCAAATTACTAAATATAATCAAGTAATACAAAAACAAGATGAACAAAACACATTTTATTATTGACTGGTACAAGGATAAATCTCTCTAATTTCAGTCAATGTCCTCATCCTTTTCTTCATCACTGTCAATGATCTGGCTAGGGTCGTTGGCGTCTTCAACATCCGATTCGGTTATGTTGAAGGGATCCCCATCGGGTTCTAGCAGCATCGATACCTGAGCCTTAAGCATTTCTCTACCCATGGAGCAAGGCGGGTCATTTCGAAAACAAACGATCTTGTGGTCATCCGATCCATCGATTGGCAAGTTTAGTCCACAGCAGGGAAATGATTTTTTAATCAACTCGGTTGAAATTTCTGCCCACGACTCCAAGATTCTTTGAATCACAGTTCGCCTAGGAGGCGATTTCAAATTCCCAGCAGCGGTTTCGCTGTGGATTCCTACCTGACCCATCCAATCGTCATATTTTTCTGCACAAGAGGATTTGAATGGTTTACTCCACAGAACATTAGGTGCTTGAATATATTTTGTGCATCCTCCGGGCACAGTGACTGCATCGACCTTCTTTGCATTGAGAGGTTGTACGACGCTGTCTTCCATATGACACTCATAGGAATCCCAACCTAACTGACGACGACCAAATGCAAATGAACCTAGGACGCTATTTACTCATTCGTTTGTCAGTTCTGTCGTCATCCAAGCATTTGACGAGCTGGCAATATATGCTTGTGACTTAAATTCCTGACGAAGTACTGCCACTTCACGTTTGACCCCCTTAAAAACAATCATCGGTTTCAGCTTTGTACCATCCGCTTGGGCAGCGAGACAGACTGAAACTCGACTTTTTTCGTGACCAGTTGTTTTAAGAGTTACAGTTTTTTCCCCGTTGTATCGACAGTGGTTTCGGATACCATATCGCTCCAAACTGGCGTCTCGTCCATCGCAATTATATTGCATGGGCTGTAATTATTTTTTGACTGCAGTCGTCTAACATGCAATACATAGGAGACAATTTTGGCAATCAAACGATCTGGATCTTTTTGGGCGACGGACGTTTCCCGGCGCAGAGAGAGATGATTACGGCGCATACAGTTATTTAGCCAACCGGTCGAAGTCTTGAATTCCTCCTCATGATTGATATTGTCTGTTCGTGCCGTTTTCATATCAGCGTATACGACTTGGGCTTTTTTCATGATCAATTTCCTTGACACGCGCAAACCTCTTTCTCGTCGACTTGTAATCCAGTCTAGAACCACGTCATCTACAGCCTGGAATCGAGGTTTTCTGCCCCCACCTTCCCCACGTTTGTGTTACTTTGCTGCCGTAGAAGCATTAAGCGTTAAAAGCGATGCTTTCTTTGCCGCCATTCTCGTTCATCAACATCGAATTTTCTTGCCGCTGAACGATTACCACTCACCTCTGCTTCGACGATAACTCTTAGTTTGAAGGTAATGGTAAACGAGCGAACTCGTTTTCCTTTGTGCGAGGAAACATTGTCGGGATCGCACATTGCCGAGGCCATGATTTTTATTTAGTTGCCTGAGAAAAGATATGGGAAACTTGATACCAGACTAACAGGCATTAGGCATTACCGGTATGTTCCACAAATAGATCGCATTAACGGAACGAAATTTGATATACCGGTGTATGCAGCGCAAAGTTGATGAATGTAAAATGGTTAGAACAGACGCAGTGGATTTTAAGATGGTTTACAAGTTGGTATTTGAAACTGTTATCCGCGGTCATCACGTTTACAAAGCAACCTGGAATCCCAAAATTAGGTGAACACTTGGAATGCCACAAAGACACGAGAAAAGAAGTGAAGGAATAGGATGAACACGCTGTTGGCGTTTTTAAAACTTCAAGCCAAGGAAAGAAGATTGTTGTTGGACACGTCCCTACGATATTTTCAAATCCACTAGATTATTTTCTTAAGGCAGACGAATCAAATAAACTCCTGGCTGAGGGCACGGGAAAGAGAATGCGCGAAGTTGGGCTGGTAGTTCCCGCCAAGTTCACAGCATGCACGACGAATCAACGACATGCACAAGTGTTAAACGCAGAGTTAATCAAGAAGGAAAAATTTAAACAATTACAACTATTATATGAACCCGGTTGTAAACGATATGCTACAATAAAACTTTAACTATATACTGACTACGATCTACTTTCTCAATCGTGTTATTACCTCGGTGCGGCGTTTATTCATAAAATCTCAAATTGGCGCCGCGGCGCTTATTAAATTGTTTTTGGTAGAGATGCGGCGTTTATTCGAGAGCGGCGCTAATTCGAGTAGCGCCGCTTAATCGATCATTTACGGTAGTCAGCCTTTGCACTCTCATCAGTCATGCTATTAATAATGAAACTACAAATAATATAACTATAACAAACTACTAACTGACCTAGCTTGTTCAGGTTTGTACTGGTGAAATATTGAACCTCTGTTTTTGCAGATCTCAACGCGCTGCGCTCGTCTCGATCCGTACTTGAAAACTTCGGTCCGATATTTCACTAGTACATATCTCTCGCTCGGTCAGTAAGTAATATTTTTTTCTTTTATTTCCTGAGCTTTCGTCCAGTTTGCCCGGACGTCTTCATAGCATATTTCTTTCCTAAATTATCCCCACTTACCACTGCTCCATTTGTGCCTTTCAAGAAGTCATCCCGTTTTTCATCTGATAGCTGGTTAAGCAGATTTTGCAGTTCGAGAACATTTCGAATCACTGCTAAGTCAGCATCACGCCGAGTTGCCTGGCGCTGAGCTTCTTCCTTTTTCGCTTGCTTCTTCTGCTGCTTCGCAAGCTAAGAGAATGAACAAAATACGAGCATTAGACTGACATCATGGTAACAGAAGAATGTAGAATTTTTTCTAAAAACCCGGGGCAGTAGACCAAGGTTAGAATTACTGCAAGGATATCAAGTATATCTTTGGGTGGCAAATGGCCTTGCGGTATACTTTTGTGCTTAGCTGGTTGAAATCATTGACTATTGAGTTGTCTTTTTTAGTAGTCAATGGCTACATCTAATGCCAAATTCACAGCTCTTTCTCAAATGACCAAGTAATTCGGGCTCCCTGTGATGTACAGCAATCCAAATTAAGTAGGGCAATATTTTTAAGTGGGCATATTGAGCATAGCTAGGAAACTTCTATAAGCAAAAATCTTCAAACGCTTTGAACCTTTCTCCATTCCTACCAGCATGCAATATGGAACTTATGTGGAACTGTCACAAGGACATAACTTATCTGTCTACAAAATAGCCTCAAACTACAACAAGCAGCAAAATAGTCATAACACAACTCCCAAATTTTGTTATTTTTTTTTCCAATTCTTCCAAAATAAAGAACTTTAAGCCTGGTTTCCATATTACATTTCAATTGCTGGATACTGACTCTGATGCACCTCTTTACATTGATGAAGGGCTTTTGCTTGAAACAACAGTACCTTGTACTACCCTTCTTTTGGGAGAGTACAACCTGTAAATTTCTTCTTCACAGTCAAATAAAGCAAAAAGACATTTAGCAGAATTGAGTCTAAAAAAACTGCAAAGTTATTTTGGACTGGTAATTCAGACCCTGAACTCCTTTTTTTCTAAAACTGTCTTTGAACTTTTGTAATCTATACATAATAACCATTGTTGTAGCAACAGCAAAAATGTTTTGTAGTAATCATCCACATTCAGTTATGTCTGAAAAAGACAGCATTTACACCCATTTGAATATGCATGAATTTCATGCTTTTATCCTCTCCTGCCAACACAGCTCAAACAATTTAGCTTAGAGAAAAGGAAGATATCCTTTTCACAAATTGCAAAACAATGTTGAATGGGGCAAGGAAACACTATAAAACCAGTAACAACCTCCACTGGTTTTCTCACTATATTTCAAAGGAAATCATAGATGGTGGTCATGCCTTCTAGACCAATCAGATGACCAAACTCTTTTGTTACTGGATAGTTCTCATCAGGCCTGGTTAACAAACCAATGAGCTTGTAACACCCCCATGTGACCTCGATGTCATGCCCCTCTGCAATTGGTTAAATGATTTTGGAGGGCAAAACAATGTAAACACCTTCTAACACCATGTTCATTTATATATTCGACTCAGTAAAAATCCATGTTATTTCATTTTTTAAAAATATATTAATTGGAATGGTGAATGGTCATGCTGCCCTTTTCTGTACAAATTGTTACAAACCTAGTTCAGCTGCTCAATTTTATTGCTTACCACTAAAGAAAGCAAAAGTGCTTAAAATATCACTGTGGAATATTCGAGGTAAAAGCATACCTATCAACAAATACATTTGGGTTTGCAGTGCACATTTCAGTGGAAGTCCTAAAAAGCCAGGTCCAAATGATATACCCAGCATATTTGCTTGGTCTAAGCAGGCAACTCCATGACCTACAATATGGAAATCAATAGAGTTCCTCGATGTTATGGAGGTAAGAGTCTGTCACCAGGACAACAAGCAAACCCTTGTCTAGTGCCAATAAGAATGTAACTACAACTTAGTTGGAATCAGAGGATTTACATCCTTTTGAATTTTCCCATGTACTTGCTAATAAAGCACTGGAAACTTTTTCAATCCAGGAAGCCCAGAGCTACACTTAGAACACTTAAATCACATCCAACAACACCTGTCAGGCTGCTGAGTCAAATTTATGTGGACTTCAGGTCCTCTTGGATGCTTGTACTTGGCACAATACAATAAGGGTGAGTGAGCTGGCCAAGAACAAACAAAAGAAACTACATTCAATCCTTAGAGAAAGAACTCAGTGAGATTAAGGTACAACAACTTAATTCGATGAATGTAAAATCAGACAAACAAAAGCTTAAATTCTACACAGAGTTCACACATCCTGAACTATTCAACATATACTCTAACTTTGTTACAGAAGGGCAAATGGTTAGGGAGGAAGGCTGCAAACTTCCTCTTGTTGAGCAATTTTTGCTAGTTCTAATTAGACTATGACAGGATCTTTCTGAACAGCACATTGCATACACATTTGCTATGAGTAAAATTACTGTGTCAAGAATTTTTCTTCAATGGATTCCACTAATGTACCACTGATTTCATCTTTTAAATATTTGGCCTTCAAGGGAGCAGATATTGAATAAAATACCACTGTCTGTTTGTGTTGGAACACCCCTCTCTTCAAGTGATCATCAACTGCACTGAGATAAAGATCTCTGAACCCAGGTCCTAATCAGCAAATCACATTTTCAAACTACAAAAACTGCAACACAGCTAAAGGATTAATTGGTATATCCCCAACCAGAGCAGTATCATTTATTTCTAAGCTATATGGAGGCAATACTTCTGATATAGAAATAACAAAAAGCAGTGGCATTCTACATTTGATGGAAAGGGGGATGAAATAATGGCTGACAAAGGTTTTGTTATACAGGATTTGGTCAGACCTCATGGTATTATGCTATAAACATTCCAGCTTGCACTGGTAGGAGTCACCTGGAGCCCTACAAAGTCATCCAGAGCAGAAGATTAGCAAGTACTAGAATTCATGTTGAAAGAGCCATAGGCCAGATTAAAGAATCTAACTGACACATGTCCAATCAGCATATATCTTGCCTTACATAAGTGAAATCTTTTTTGCATGTGTTATGTTGACCAACTTCCAAAACCAGCTAATTATTTAGACAAAACTTATATTTCCTTTTAATAACGTTACCAGCACAAAAAATCAAAAACAAGTTGAAGATTTCCTGTTATAATTCATATTGTATAGTAGTAAAACTTATAGTAAACCCTTTTTTGAAAACTAAATACAGTACATTTAATAATTTACCTATTATTTCAGCTCCTAGTTGTATATCTTACATGAAATTTTTGCAATACATATTCAAAAAGGTAAGCTAGAACTTAAATACAATACCTATATAAGTATATGGACATAATAAATTATAGATCTGAAAGGTACATTGTAAATATTTACAAGACCAATCTAGATAAAACAAGAGTAATTAAAACACTCAAGAACCTGAATGTTGCTGGAAAGCCAGTCTTTGTCTGAAGTTATTCTTTCAACTAACGAGTCATTTTTAGTTGCAACAACAAAGTCACACCACACAAACATTTATGTCTACCAACAAACAATTGCAACTGCCATTGATAAAAGTATGTATGATTTCTCTTTGGATGAAGAGCACTGTTTGCATTAAAATTTAAACAAAATGTTTTGTTAGAATGTGCAGCCTCTGCAATTGACTTATCCCAAAAGGAGACAGCAGCCTTAATCACAGCACACCCTCTACTCAAAGTATCAATAACAACTGCACCTGGTGATGCTCCAAGCCAACCATACTCTTGATCAACTAAGAAGCCTACTTATTCAATATCTGTCAGGGTGACCATTCTCATGTTTGTTGGTGAAGGTATCTTCCTAGTATCTAGGACTCTTGTTCTTTTCCCATTGCTGCTGTCTTCATGTTACAGGTCTTCACTATAATGTTTATTAATGATTTTGGAATTCTATTGATAATTCAGGCAAAAACTGATCCTGTTATTCTCCCCTTGCCTCTCTTCAAACGACAGACTGCAGTCACTTTGCATCTGAGTTTTACAAACAATGTCCAATCTATCTTTACTTGTTTTGTTTAAGCTTTCTTTAAACAAAACTCATTCATCAACAACATTATGGCTTGAAATAGGTTTCAAAGGATCTGACTGACCATTTGCATCTGAAGGCTCTCTGTCAGTTAGTGGACCCCGGTGAACTCAATTTACATATCTGGAATGCTAACTCCCAGTCATTCACTTGGGCAAAAAGTGAAGCCAAGATGGCTGCCCATGGAGGGAAATTTTGGACGTCAGTTTCAGTCCTCTTTGCAGTCTTGTACGTCAGTTCCAGTCCTTTGCACAACTTTAATCTTTAGTTTTTGTTTGGTTCAGCTTCGGAAACATTCCCAACCATGAAAAAAGTGTTCAGACAAAATACTACTAGACAAATTTTACATAATCGAGTATTTAAAAGAATTCATTATTGCCATGTGGCCTAAGAAGTGTACTAAATTGTCTGAGGACAGTAAACTAAAGGTAAAAAAAGAAGGACGTGCACTTAGTAGTTTCTTCGAGTAACATTTTGAGACCATTTTATCTGGTTTATCGTATGTTTGGTAATTCATTTTTGTGAAAACATATAACCTTTTACTTGGTTTGACTTTGTAGAAATATATTTAATATTCTTAAACTTATTTCTATATTTTGAAAATATGTTTTGTGTGTATTTCCAATGAAAACTTGTCAGAAAATGTAAAAAGTCACGTGGGAGACTAAAACTGACATACGAGCCTGCGTAGCAAACTGAAACTGACATCCAAAATTTGCCTCCATGAGCAGCCAACTTGGCTTCACTTTTCATTGGTCAGTTAGCATTCCAGACATGTAAATTGAGCTCACTGGTGGACTCATGGAACTGCTGATAGGAGAGCTGCCATCCAGAACTGAAAGCATGGATGGTTTTGCTTTTGGATGTTGCTTCTGAAATGCCTCCAGTCTTGATTTCAAATTTTGAACAGCTGTCACATCATTTTCCAAAATGTTTCCAACAATTTCAACAGAATTTCTGCCTTGCAAATATCTGGTCTTTTTGATTTTGTCATGACTTTCAATTGAAAAGTCCAATTTGTTAACCTTTGGAGAAAGGCATCTTTTTCTAGGTTGAGTCCACTTTTGAAGTAAATTGGTACAGGCAATTTCTTTAGGTTCATGAAGGAAAAGTCAGCTGAAATTTTCAAGGGCATAGCAAAGAGAGGTAATATGCTTACAAGATGCTCGTGAATCTTTGCCAGCAACACAACCACATTTAGCAAACTGAATTTCACCACTTGTGTGGTGAATTCTCATGACAATTTTATAAACACTATTTTTTTCACATCTCTGGTGAATTATGACAGTTTCAAAACCACTTTTCAGCAAGATCTTTTGAACATGTTCTTCTTTATACATCTGATATGACAATGCTCAAAGTGACTTGAAGTCCTTTGCTTTTTCCTCATTACCAGCAACAGTTTCAATAAAATAGGTAATTATCTGTGCCATGGCAAATGCCTGAAGGGCATTAGTTACCCTCTGATCCTTCTGACATTGCTTTATGCTAATAAACTGACCACTTTCTTCCATTTTACTTGCTCAATTGACCTCTGCTGTAATTTTGTTGACATTGTTTTGTCCTCCAAAATGGTTTAACCAATCAAAGAGGACCTTAACATCAAGGTCACCTTGGGGGTGTTTTTGGTCCGTGTTGTTGTCTCAACAGACAGTATGCATTGAAAACAACCGAGTTCGTAGAAAAAGTTTAAAGGTAGTGCCACGACACAATCGAGAGATCAGGTTGCTGTCGTTTCTAAACTTTGTCTAGTATGCATTTAAATTACGTTACACAAATAACACCCAATCAGAACTTAAGACAATATCGATTTAAACGGATATTTCATAAAAGTACTTAGCATGAAATGTCGGACAACAATAGTCCAATATTATGGTCCACACTCTCGGGGTAGTACAGAAGAATAAATATTATGTATAACTGACGCATGTACTTGCAGTCACTAAATATAAGATCAGCACACATTCCATAGCTCCATGACTGATACGCAATTTACATTATAACAATAATAAATAATAATAATAATAATAATATCAGTTTATAGCAACATTTTTTCAACAAGAGCTGCGCCAGTCATTACATACTTAAAGTTTTGGAAAGTTCTTGTGTTTTTAACAGGGTTTAGTTAACAACAGGTTTCCTGCACAATTCAACCGCGAAATCAAGAATCTACTTTGTCAAATATTCAGTAACACTTCATTGAACAAAGTTAAAACAATGAGTTTACCTCAGCAAAAAACTGGTTGAACTGCTTCTGCAAATCCTTGGCAAACTCCAAGTTCAATTCCACAGATGTCAAATTCTCAACGGCAGCCTTGTAAATGAACACAAAATGAAGCAGAATGTATGCGTAAAAGAAATAAAATTGTTTTCTAAACATTCAGGGATTACAGGATACGGTGAAATACATCTTCAGTCGTACAAATCAATGATTACTCTTAAAACTTTAATAGTTCAAAATTTCACAAAACTGGGAAGTGATGCAATGCGCCGACCTCGGTTCACGAAGCCAAGTCGGTCCTTCGGTTTCCGTAACTGTAAGAAGTCCATAGGAAGAAAAATCTGATCAATCCAAAATTTTGCTTAATCAAGCTCCTTTTCGTTTGGATATGAATTACCAAAAACACGAGTTAGCGATAAATACCGTCTATAATGTCTGGTGTCTACCTCGATGACAGTGCAGAACAACAGGTATATGGAGTCGATGTCTAAATTAACAAGTGAAGAAAGCTTAATGTCTCACCAACCTGTTGGTCTTCGTTCAGTTCTTTTCCGTCCGCAACAAGTTGCTTATAGGAGTCCAATTTACCCTTTGAAAGACAGATAATGTACGTCACACACAGGTGAGTCATGAGCCACGACATACAATATCAAAATTCAACGATTTGTAACGGGTGTTGGTTCACGCACAAACCTTTCTCTTCTCCAAATTCCGTACTTTCTTATCGACCATGCCAATAAGGGCCTTAGTGGAGTCCAGGTTGTCCTGATGAGCAACTTGGGAGGAAGATTTCAATGAAGCAACTGGCATCGTGTTCAGCAAAACTCACTTCTTTTCTGAATGGCGACGTCTGGTTCTGAAGATTGAGCAAAGCACATGTGCCGTAATATGACGTCACATGACCAGCAATTGGGGAGCCACTAGTTTACATCGTTCCAAATCAGATTTGCATCCCGTCACGAGCTCCTCCTCTTTCAAAATAGTGGCAATTGAGGAACCAGGCGGAAAGCGTAATCTTGTTAGGAATATCAAAGCCCAGCATATAATTTTGAATAAATCCATAACAATAAAGTCATGAGTTATTGAAAAATATTTTTTAATTTAGCTAACGTTTCGTTGCCAGTCCTGCAACATCTTCAGAGAAAGTGATAAATTTACAAGGTGTTCTCGACTTCATAATATTCTATTTACAATGACAGGAAGTAATTAACAGGAAGACTGGTGAAAACCTGTGAATAATTAAGTGTGCGATAAAGTGAACGCGTAAGTGAATCCAGGTGTGTATGTGTCAGAAAAACATATAACAAGGAAAAATTTAACAATTAGAACAAGGTTAAAAGGAAGGGAACTGATCTTGGCGTTGAGCGAAGGATTTATCTTATCAATAAGTAGACTCTTTCTGAGAAGGAGTTCAAAATTAGAAGAACAGGAGCTTAGAATAGAAAAATCAGTCAAAGAAACAGGGTTGCCAGTCTGTTTGTGGTGTGTTAAAACAGCAGATAAAGTGGTGAAGGGGATAGGCTTTCCCGTGTAAGCAGAAACTCCCATGTGTTCAGAAACACGCGCGTGTAAATGGGCGAATAGTTTCACCTATGTACAATGACTCACAGTATTGACACTTGAATTTGTAAACTACGCGAGATCCTAGTGCAAGAGGAATTTGATCTTCAAAACGGAAAAAACTTGAAAGACGTCGAATAGGTTTAAATATGACTCGAAGCTGAATTTGAGGAAAAGCAGAAGTACCGAAGCTGGGCAGAAAATTGTATCGAAAAAATTGCGAAGACAATTACCTAAACGCATTATTTTCTTTACTCTACCATTTAACGGTCAACATTCTCTTCAGATTCGCAAACAAGTCGCTAAACTTTTTGCTTCTGCTTTTCCTCAAATTCAGCTTCGAGTCATATTTAAACCTATTCGACGTCTTTCAAGTTTTTTCCGTTTTGAAGATCAAATTCCTCTTGCACTAGGATCTCGCGTAGTTTACAAATTCAAGTGTCAATACTGTGAGTCATTGTACATAGGTGAAACTATTCGCCCATTTACACGCGCGTGTTTCTGAACACATGGGAGTTTCTGCTTACACGGGAAAGCCTATCCCCTTCACCACTTTATCTGCTGTTTTAACACACCACAAACAGACTGGCAACCCTGTTTCTTTGACTGATTTTTCTATTCTAAGCTCCTGTTCTTCTAATTTTGAACTCCTTCTCAGAAAGAGTCTACTTATTGATAAGATAAATCCTTCGCTCAACGCCAAGATCAGTTCCCTTCCTTTTAACCTTGTTCTAATTGTTAAATTTTTCCTCGTTATATGTTTTTCTGACACATACACACCTGGATTCACTTACGCGTTCACTTTATCGCACACTTAATTATTCACAGGTTTTCACCAGTCTTCCTGTTAATTACTTCCTGTCATTGTAAATAGAATATTATGAAGTCGAGAACACCTTGTAAATTTATCACTTTCTCTGAAGATGTTGCAGGACTGGCAACGAAACGTTAGCTAAATTAAAGATATTTTTCAGTAACTCATGTCTGTATTATTATGGGTTTACTCAAAATTATATGGTGGGCTTTCATATTCCTCCTCTTTCAACGTACTTTTTGATGGCCAGTACAGGGAACCTCCGATTTCCAATCCGAGGTAACAATCCGAAGTCAGTATTATGATTTCTAACTTCCTAAGAGGATATGAGAATAGGGACCTATACGCAACTGGACTGTGTGGCCCTTCGCGTTGGAGTTGCGAGAAGTGTTTCCTCAAGGATGACTTTAGCATTGAAATTTGTGGGTGGAAATTTTGTCCCACAGGTTATTACAGCTTCCAGTGACCAGTGCTTTTAACAGGATTATAGGCGATATACGAGCCCATTTTTCATTTATGTTTTCTTTTTTTTCGAAAATTTATATACATACGGAGGGGTTTTCGTAGTATTTGTCCATAACAAGGGCGGCGAGAGCGGGGGGTGGCAGTGGGTGCATTTGCCCTCTCAAAACCTATACAGTAAGGGCATAGCCCCCACAAATTGTGGCAAAGTCCCTAACCACAACGCCATGAAGCAAGGCCTTCGCTCTTTTTTCCCTGTCAAGGACAGGATCCCTGATGGCCTGAAATGGCATGTGGTGTATTTATTTACGTGTCAATGCTGTAAGGCATTGTATGTTGGCCAAACTAGCCGACAGTTACACACACGCATTTCAGATCATATGGGGATCTCACCCTTGACAGGTAACAGAAGGGGTAATCCCTCTCCCACTAGTATCCTTTCCCACCACATTGAAACTGGCCATCCCATTTCTTTTTCCGACTTCAAAATATTATCCTCGTCGCCTTCTGTTTCTGAACTACTCCTTAAAGAAAGTCTTATAATTAATAAATTAAAACCAATTCTTAACGGGAATATTGGTTCTACTAATAAAATGAAAATGAAATGCTGTAAATTTTTATAGCTGTTTCGCTTAAGACTCGTCGCGGGCTTAGACAAAATAACTAACGTTGTGTTTGTAAAATAAGGAATAAAAAATTAACAGAAATTTAAAAATATGAAAATTCAATAAGAAGGATTAAAGCAACTAGCACGCCTCAGAATTTGGTGCTTTTAAGACTATGACCCCGGAGCCGCCTACCAATTCTTGAGCATTTGGACCTCGCCCTCAAGAAACTCCAACTGTTCCGCCGCCATTGCTTCATGACATCGTTTCGCTTCGTAGAACGGGCCTTTCCGGAGAATATTACACGACAATATAATTGGCTAGTAATTGATAATAACGCGAGCTAGCAATCTTAGTCAGTGGTCGATACCATGAACACAAAGACCAACAAGGCTCTTCAAGGCTCCAGACAAAGGAAGAAACCTTTGTCTGGAGCCTTTAAATGAACGTGATTAAACCGTGAATAAGCGTCGATTCAGTAAAATCAGTGTATTTTCTTGTAAGAAATAGGTAGAAGGCTATGTTTTGAGCGTTTATTTTCAGTCAAACTGAAGATGTTCAATTTTCACAACACCTGAGGGAGAGTTAATTTCTATTTATACAGTACTACACTGTAAACAATATCAGTAATGTTTGATTCATTACATTCAAGGTAATGTGTTAAATTAATTTATGGAGTTAACACGGGAAAATTTACACGAGAGTTCAGAATTTTCGGTCGTCCAATCAATAACACCACCAAAGACACGATTTAACGCAGCTCATTCAGAGCGTGATCACACACGTGTTCACCGGTTCAGAGAATCAAGGTGAACTAACGAGACGAGTTCTGGTTGGCACGGACTAAACGACATTGGAAACGGGTCATTCAAGTCCAGCCTTAACGCCTCCTGTTCGACGCATTTAGGACTTTCAAAAATGTCTGCAACATGAATCAAGGGACGAGACTCCTCTTCGGGTACACATAAGTGTCCAGTCCTTTCATCTGGTATTTCAGCAGGAGACTCGCTGAATGACCGCTGATCACATGGATCCAATGACAGATTCAAAGCTAACCCCGGTAACGCACCAAAAGACTCACTAATACTAGTACCAGGTTCACAGCTATCACACATGTCGTTACTTCGAGCCCTATGCCTCTTTCGACGCGTTAACAAGTGGCGTCGTTTCTTCTTTCGAGGCAATCTTGAACGCTTGTCGACGTAAGTGTTTATGTTTGCGTTTGAATTGGCAGTTTTCGTTGCGATGGATGGAGAGTCAGCGTTGCTTTCCAAGTTACTGTAGAAACTTGAAACAGACATTCTTCCGTTTGTATTGGTGGTACTTTTTGTTACCTTCCTTTCCGTTCTCCCATCTTCTTTGTCTAATGAATCTGGTTCCGATTCCGAGCCTGGGTTGTCGGCAAGAACGTCTAAAATACAAAAACGAAGAGCCTAATTAGACAACAATATTGAAATGTTTTCTTTCTGACGCAACAAAGCCTGAGTTCATAGTGCGTCAAAACCAATCAGTATTTAAAAAATAGATAAAAATACAGATACAAATCCGAGGAAGAGTTTGGGACAACTCGACAGCTGTTGTGTGAGAACGAGACAGAACATCGAGGCGTGCTATTTACACGAAGAATGAGTATGACGTCATAACTAAATTTGCATAACCTTATACAAACAGGGATATCAACCCATCATTGTATGCGTACAGCGCAAGCTGTTTCATAGTTAAGAAATATCAAACGGATTCCCGTGTTTGTTTATTGTGATCCACGAGAGAAGTTGAGAGACTTGAGAAAAGCGTAAAAAAAACCCTGGAGCCTCAAAGTGAGTGTTATTAACTTTTCGAAAGTCGAAATGCTCCACCATCTAGATCCGTCCAGCTAAATAGTTACACATCTCACCAACGATCATAAAATTATGGGTATAATTCTCATCAGGGGCTCAGAAAAACCCCTCTGAGCTAGAAGTGCATAAAAGCGTACGATTTTACAAATTTCTATTTGCCACTGTACATCACACAGATGATGAAAGTGAAATCGAAATATTTTAAACGGAGCCGGTGTATGTGACCCCATCCGGCTAGTCCTATATTTTTAAATTCTAACAGGCCCCGGCTGGCTAAAAGGCGAACTTAAATCCCTTTTAGGTAACAGGACATTAAATCCAATGTTTACAGATAATAACTTTGCAATATCAGCTCTCACAGTCGATAAAAACGGTATTGTTATTCTCACACTTTCGACATTTGGATGGATACGTTTCAGAGATTGCTCGAGGGCTCAAGGTTGATGTAAAGCGGGAATTAACAAGCCAATTTTGACGTCATGGCTGAATTTTGACCACAGGGCTGTCCCACTCACGCAATGACGTAAACTTGAACAGAAAACGTCCGCTGCATATCAATAATGAGTCGTCGGACAGATTTCAAAATGGTCGCGTCCAGAGGCAATAAACTCGAGAATTACTGTATTTCTCAAGTGCGATATTCGACATCGCAAAACGTTTAGCATTTCTGAAAATTAGGTTAAAAGGAAAATAGGTGAAAATAAAGCATATCACCTGTTATTCTATGAGCGTCTCTCTTTAATCTCTTACTGGTGTCTCGAAAACTGTACTTTTTCTCCTTCGAATCCGTACTGTCTTCACAACTAAAGGCTCCTTGGCCACGTCTTTCACACGTAACACACTCACAGTTGCAGTTGTTATCACCGAAGAAGCTATCACCATAGTAACACGTTATTTCTTCTCCTTCGTCGATGTCACGCAATACTTTCACACACGCAGTAGAGAAACCAGTGGAGACGAACTAAATAGCAAAACATCCACGCTGTTTTCTAAGAATTATTTTTCCACGGTGAAAGAATGTACTAAATACTAAAGCAAAATATTGGGGAGAATGACAAGAAAGATTAAGGCGCAGTCCAGAGGTCGAAGTTCCGTCGTATTTACGAAAAATTTTATTCGATGAAAATGGCAACGTCTGAACCGATTTTATTCAACGTGTCGAATTATGCGACGAACTCTGTCGGGAAACTTCAGAAATTCGACGTTGATTCAGACGTCACATGAAATATCGTCACATAAAGTGCCTAAATTATTAGAATTCATTTTACTGCCCAATAATACAACGTTTGAAGCTTCGTGGACCCAACGAGTGTTATTTTCAACATGCCCTCGGAATAGAACACTCGTTTCAAGTTGTGGGTACGAGACAAAACTCTCGAGTGCATGCTTTGTACTGTACCAGTGTATAGCGGTCGAGACTGTTGTATAGCAGAGGAAAATGACAATAACGATGGCCGAGGGGCTAATAAAAGAGTTACCAATAGCAGGGACTGGAATATTAGACGCGGGCAATCTGTGGAAGCAAACGAAGATGACGAATTAATCGACTATACAAACGTCTTATTAATGCAATATTCGAAGTCATGCGCGCTGTCTTTCTCTTATTTTCAAAATTTGGGTCTGAATGACGTCTCTGTTAGGGGGTTTATTTTTTTTCCCCTTTGCGACTTTTTGCAGTCATATTTCAAACTCCGTATTAAATAAAATTCAACGTCTGCACTGAAACTTGTAACTTCCGTCGAATTTTCCTTGTACTAAATGCAATGGAACTTCAACGTGTGAACTAGGCCTATGACGTGGTCAATCCACCTTTTTGGAGATGAATCCGCAGGGGGTTATACGTGGTCCAGAATTCCAATTTTTCCAAACAATCCGGAATTTCGTTCCCAGCAATAATCCTTTTCTTAAACCCCGTTTACACCGTCAACATTTTGGGCACGGCAAGGCTAAAACTTTGGTTGGGGTACTGTTATTTTTGGGCTCGGCTCGGATGATCTTCACAGTGTAAACGGTGCGGATGTCTCTTAAAATTTGGTAACCGGGCCTAAAAAATTTAATAGAACATTGTAGCATTTACACTCGACCGCTAACTATTAAATTGACAATTCTGAAGGAAGAAAATCTCGAGTGTCTAGATATCTTTCAAGAAAAACTCGAGACCTGTTGCGAAAAATGCAACTTTGGGCTATCCGGCTGGGAATCGAACCTGCGACCTCGCGAGTCTACTACGATGGTCTCCCAACTGAGCAACGGAGTCCGTTGCCGAAAGTATGGCCACGAGTTCAGTATTTATAATGGCGGTAATGCCGATTAAGTGAAGGGTATATTTGGTAGAACATTATGGCATTTACACTCGACCGCTAACGATTAAGTTGATAATTCTGAAGGAGGAAAATCTCGAGTGTCTAAAATCTCTGCCATGATGTTCTATCGAATGTACTCTTCACTTAATCGGCATCACCACCATTGTAAATACTGAATTCGTGACCATATTCTCGACAACGGCCTCCGTAGCTCAGTTGGGAGAGCATCGAACTAGATTCATGAGGTCGGGGGTTCGAATCTCAGCCGGATGGACTAAAAAATTTAGCCATGCCCAACACTTCTTTCCGTGCAGATCTCGGCAAGACTAATTTGCCGTGCCTTGCCCAAAATGTTACAGTGTAAACGAGGTTTTATTCTTTTCCACATCAATTGGTTGTTCTGGAGTGATGGCTCGATTTTATGAAGAAAACTTCGTACCGGTCCGAGTTCGAACTAGCATGAACTCTTTCGTGTCGGTTGAGCACCCGAAATGAGTGAGACAGGCCCGAGTTTAGCTTTCGAAGTGCTCTTATACCAAAACAAGGATTTGTATGGGGAGCAATCTCATGTCTTGCCGGTCTGACTTCGTACTGGGCTCATGTAATCAGTCCATTACAGTGTAGTTGTTTAGTAGCGCAATTATAAAGATTGCAGCTTCGCGTCAGACAGCTTGTAATGTTGTACTAATTCAGCCCTCGAAATTTCTCTAAATCTTCGACGGCAAAAAATTGCCGTCGATATTTTAGAGTTCGGCGGCAACTCGACGGCATTTTTTTCCCCTCAGGTTTATTGTAAGAGGAATTCTAAAACATATGTCGTAAACAGCTGAATAATAAAAAAACAACTCAAGACTTTCCCATTTCAATATATAACTAGTCGTACTAAACGTTGTTATCAGTAACAAATACGCAAGTAAAAAGACAATGTCAATGAACAAACATCAGTCCATTTTAATTAATCCTCGTCTGTTTGAGATTCTGATTCAGAATCAGAATGAGAATCAGGAAGCAAATTTGGGTCAATCGTCTCAATAGTTGTGGATTCCTTTTCTCAGTACTCATGGTCAGTACTTTATGTAAGACAATACGTAACATCCATTTGTTAGTAAACAACGGTATTTAACGTCGCCATGAAAACACTTATCGTCGAGCAATGATGAGGAATAAAATTCAGGAAATCTGTAGATAAACATTTGTTCATAACATAGCACTAGAGTTTCTTAGAAGAATTGATGAGATTCAGTAGGCAATAAGCACAAAAATCTTCGACGGCAAAAAATTGCCGTCGATAATTTCATTTTCGGCGGCATTATCGGCGGCAATTGCCTTTTGCCGTCGAAAATTTCGAGGGCTGCTAATTAAAATACAGAAAATATTTTCCATTTTTCCAAGCAGTTTTGTAAACAGAGGTGGAAGTTACGGAGAAGGGGAAATGGCGAAGAGAACAGAAGCCCGCTGGGTGTACGTTTCCAGTGACATTTATAGGTGTACGATTACAACCTTAAACTCAAGTCATAGACATTGCTCATGATATTTCATATAACACCGACCTTCAGCTCTTAGGGATCTATAAACATACCTTACAATTCGGCCGACAATCTGAAAGGAAAAAAGGGAACATGTCGACAAGATCAAGTACAGAAAAAGGTAATTGTGTATTATAATAAAAAGGAAAACGACACACAGTATTCACTCTACAACGAAATCATTCCACTACTTTATGGAGTTTAACCAACTCTGGCCATAGAAGGCCTTTATTATTTTATTTTGGTCAACGCTAGACCGTTTTATTCAGGAGCCTAATGTAGTGCCTGTCAAATCAAGAACCTCATTTAACCGTTTACCTGGTTGTTATTCCCAGTACAACAGGTTTACAGGTGTTCTTCTCTTGACGAGCAAAGTCGTCTGGCGTTAGAGCAAAAAATCAATGAGCAGCCAAGTAGCAACATGCAGTGTCAGGTAAAAGGTTCATTTCTGGAAATTTTTTTTAATCTGTTCCGATTTCTGGATATAAGCATTTACATGTACAGTTTTACTTTGATAGATCATTTACTAATTATGCTCCCCTTCGACGTAATTCTGGAATACTTATACCTATAATCTGTCTTATACTTGTAACTCCAAACTATGCTGGGAAGGAAAGCAATGATGGAAGTTCAACCTGGAAGGGTAATATTAAGGCTTTTCTCTGTTTCCATGAGCACAACAGTAATTGAAAACAACCTTGATTATTTCGGGATGTTTCAAGTTAGCGAAAAATCCAGCCTTTAACTTTTGTTGTGGAGTTTTACAAAGCTTGCTATAAACAAATTATATCTTTTAATACCAGTTCGATAACATTTCAACAGACATTTTTAATGTCTCCATTTTCTGTCAACTAAACAGAATTTTCGACTTTCAAGGTTGTTTTTATTTAGACCTGGTTTGGACTAGCGACATAAGCATAAACATAACGACATTCGCCAGTGCAGTAAGCATTTCATGGTCAAATGGACTCTTTGAACTTCTCCAGTGCAATAGGATTTACCAACCATGTACCTACTGTGTTTGTGTATCTTGTTATGCTTATGTCATCAGTGGAAACCACGCCATACTGTCTTCAGCTTAGAAATAGCAGAATTCCTAATATAAGCAAACTACCTTAAAACTCCTATCCTTCTACTCTATCAATAACTGTAGCATTTGCAAGGACAAGTGCTGCAAAAAAAGAGCCCAGCTCAAAATTCTCAAGGAAAGAAACATTGATAAAAAATATATTTAATTGACGTTTCGTCGCTAGTCGCACGACATCTTCAGAGTAGGAATGAATACTAAATCCTACTCTGAAGATGTCCCGCAACTAGCGACAAAACGTCAGTTAAATATATTTTTAATCAATGTCTCTTTCCGTGAGGATTTTGAGCTGGGCTCTTATTTTCATCTTACGACTTCGCTTTCCGCCCGGTAAATCGCTGGTAACTATGCTACAAAAAACCTAGCAAAACTATCTTCAGTCAAATTAAACAACATTACATATAGCCACAGTCCACTCAGCTTTCCATTCCAGTCAAACATGAGCTGTCCCCATTCTTTCAAAGCAGCATTTCCAATTATGACGATTAAAATCAACATAAAATAAAGTCTCATTTAATTGAAGAAATAAATATCATAACTCGGTCTTACCATGGTTGATATACGCTGCAGGACCCAGCCACAGCTGAGAACAATTTTTCCTTGTGGAAAACATTATACTGAAGTCATTCTCACCAGGACGAAGCATCTTCTGTTCTTCTTCGCTGGTCATTTCTGCGATACAACCACAGAGAAAGGGAATTTTGTCACCTTTGCACCTACAAACGAAAAGTGTTAAAATATTAACTTTTAAAGAGATACGTAGAACTGACCATTTTTTATAATTCAACAATCATTTTTTATTGTTTTATTTTATTATTTTTTCTAAGATTAATATGCAATCGACTAAAAGAACACAAGTGATGCGTAACTTCTAGGAAGAGAACTAGCAACACCGCCTTCTATCCTAAGCAAGTGGAGCATCTACTAGGATAACATGATGTATTTCACTTCCAAAACAAAGTGTTTTGAATGTATTTTTCTTGAAAGGTAGTATTCTTGTGTGGAAAAGGACATCATCAATAACTGCCACGAACGACCAGGAACTTTTTGAAGACTCGTAAAAAGCCAAAAACGAGGCAGCCAAGAACCAAAGACCACGCAAGGAATCACGCCAACATGATTTGTCAAACTCTCTGAAGATGGTTTTCGTGAAGAAAGCCGAAACGTCAGACAATAAGTAACTTATCCATTTCCAATGAATGTAGACCATTAACTTAAAACGAACAGTTAAGTATAATTTTGACAAGTTGAATTGACGTATTCCTTGCAATGTTGAAAATACGAGCAAAACGCAGGACCAGTTGTCAAAAACTGTTCGACTAATGTCTTAGGTAATACTTTTATAATTTCCCTTAAACCTTGAGCACGTTAGACTTAGTGTACAGGCATGCTACAAAGTTTATGCAGGTTGGACTACATGTGACGTCTGGAAAATTACTGATAGTGACCTGAGTCTCGACAAACGACAAATTTACAAAGTAAACAAGCAATGAAGTCCTACAATGGTGGCCACGCAGTTACAAAGTGAAGAGTACTAGAAATAAATTCTGTGGGGAGAGTACGTCGTCTTCTTTACTTGTTCAGTGCTTTGAGCAGTGTTTTTTAATTACAAAAAAAATACAGCATGGAACTATACTAGTTAAATTATATCGCAACGCAGAAACGAATAGTCCTTTACAATTTATTGCATTCGAATACTCAGCTGAATATCATACAGGCAAATGGATATTCAAGGTGGTCAAAGCATAACTCTTTGTTACTTGAACGTGTGAATGCACAGAAAAATTTCGTCATGATATTTAAAGCTCAAGCTTTGAATTTGGGCAAGAGAAGATCACTCTTCATCCTTTTATCAAACGATAAACAGCTAGTGGGTACTGAAGTATCGCGGGAAAGTATGGCACAAAGTAACCAGCGCTAGATGTGGTTGGTGGAATTTGGAAAGCATTGGCCTATTACAGCTAAAGCTAACTACCCAGCATACAGTCTTCCCGAGGTTTCTGGTATAGGCAAATGAAAATGAAATTGTTTAAAACCAAACAAATTACGAAGTCCTAGCCTAGACCTAAATCTTGAATGGTTTAGACGTTTTCTCACATTGAATGATGCTGATACATATTGCCACAGGTGTGGTAAGTGACTCCAAATATTCGTGCGTGAATTTTTAATAATCGAACAGCTTCGAAATGAATGAATTTTCGAATAGCGCATTATTCGCTCAATATATATGTATATCTCCCATGATAAATTTAGTCCCAACAAAGAATTCGAATGTAAGACGTGATTATAACATAACAAAGAGATACAAAAACCCACTCTAACACTAGGCATTGAAGATGTTTCGAAAGTTTGAAAAGAATACACCAATCAAAGCTGAACAGGTCTGCAATGTCTCTAACACTCAAAGTGGTTGTTCTGGATGTAAAATTCTTCGTTCGTCACAACTGTTGAGAGTCAGACGAATACTTGATGTTTTAATTTGGTATGTTTGAACGAAGTTCGAAAAAAAAAATCTGTCACCTCGATCGACATAGACTACGTTTCATAAACGGCCGCCATATTAACATTATGAGCATTTAAATTAGACTTTCAAGCCTCGTTCTTGTGTTTATAATTCAAAAGAATTTTAACACAATATATAAATATGCATACATATTTACATATACATACATATTTATATAAATATATATATATATAGTGAGATTTCGCTTAAGAGTATATGGTTGCTACTCCGAGTTTCACGCGGATGCAATCTTCAGGCAACTGAACATCGTTCAGTTGAACTGAAGTTCAACTGAAGAAGTTCAGTTGCCTGAAGATCGCATCCGCGTGAAACTCGGAGTAGCAACCATATACTCTTAAGCGAAATCTCACTACATTTAAGCTCTGCCCCATATGGTATCGAGCACTCTTGGATTCATCGTAAACATTGTCATCTAAGTTATATACATATATATATATATATATATATATATATATATATATATATATATTATACGTTTAATGGAAATTGAAAATAAATGAACAGTTACTCGAGTTTCACGCTGTGAAGCGATCTTCAGATTCGCTTCACAGCGTGAAACTCGAGTAACTGTTCATTTATTTTAAATTTCCATTAAACGTATAATACGTAGCTCCACAACTTGATTGTGTTGAGCACTGTCGTGATATTTAGTGGACATCCAAGTCTATTAAATATATATACATATATATATAAATCTAGCGGTCATTTATAAATATGATTAATGTTGAAGGAGTATTTTAATCTTGCTACCAACTTAAAGTTTTCCTCTGTTTATAAATTCTTAAATAGGACATATGCATTATTCTCCCAGTTTTACATAAAGATGAAGTGTTTACATTTTCAGACGTATTGCTATGAAAATTAAATTGATGTAATGTTTTTCAGCTAAATTCTTTGCTTCGCATCAATTTTTAGTGCTCTTTTGTTCTCAATATTGCTTACCATGCTTGTCTTGAAATGATTTTTGCTCCCATTTTTTCGGTGGAATATCGCGTACATGGAACAACTTTCACTCCAGACTCAGGAGAGAACAAGCCAAGGTACTTCTGAATCTAAGAGATATGGATATTCCCAGGTTACAACGGTAATTTATAACACTGTAATTCATTGTCATATCGGTCCTGTCTTAAATACAATCGATATATT
Organism: Heliopora coerulea; assembly: GCA_030142905.1. Classification (NCBI taxonomy): domain Eukaryota; kingdom Metazoa; phylum Cnidaria; class Anthozoa; order Scleralcyonacea; family Helioporidae; genus Heliopora; species Heliopora coerulea. Next base: position 169,885 of record JASJOG010000157.1, read on the forward strand.
TTTAGATTTGAAACCCGTTATATATGTAACAGAGAATTTAAGCAAACACTACGACAATATGTTCTTTCAACAGAAATTTTCATTCAAAACAAGAGGAATAATTCGAAGTCCAAAGAGTACTTTCAACACTGTCCTACTTCTACAAAGTACGTCGTCGAGGACATTTTCGCGGTTCCACGACCACGTTAGCATACAATACGTAAAACGTTTTGGATCCTTTAGACGTTAGCTAACTGACCTAAGCTGCTGGGAAGACTTTCAAAGGCGTAATCAACATTCACAATTCGTAACAACGTCAATAGTGTTATTCTATTCAAATGTGTTTAGTTGAGCTACTTTGCGAAATGCCCTAGCCGTACTAGCTTGCTTAAACTCCCTACTTTGGGTACGGCACGAGAAATTAACCGTACCAAGACCTACACATACAGAGGTGCTTGGCAAGGAAAGTTTTCAGGCACGGGTACCTAATTTCAAGAAGTCCGCTCCGTTTACACTGTGAAAATCACCGGTGCCAAAGTTTTAGCCGTACCGTGCCCAGAATGTTAACAGTGTAAATGAGGTTTTGGATACTAGTTTTTCAGGGAAGTCAGTGTTTTTTTTCGCAGCAAATTCCAGAATAATATTACCTTGATTTATACCTCTAACAACACAAGACGTGTGGTTAAAAACCCATCCGTATTAATCCAGGATTAAGTCTTTCTTTTCACGACTTCTCGTCCATACGAGTAAAAACGTTTAGTGTTAGCCTGAGGGAAATCGGCCGGCATTAGCCACAGAATATCCTCGTTCTCATTCTACACCTTTTGCTGTTCGTTACCAGAAAATCTACTATCATTAACGCCAATCTCAAACCTTTTAACGCAAAAATACATTCATTTTATTTGACATTCACTTGCGTAGACACACAACCATTTGCATCAAAGGGCATTCTATAGCGACAACAGACGACCATTAATACCATTCTACTATACATTAGGGATAATAAAAATTCAATTACGCAAGATATTTCTCAAGCGTTACTGAATGTTTATTATCCCTAATGTATAGTAGAATGGTGTTAATGGTCCTCTGTTGGTGCTATAGAATGCCCTTCGATGCAAATGGTTGCGTACCTACGCAAGTGAATGTCGATTGAATAAAATGGATGTATTTTTGTGTTAATGAGTTTGAGGTTGGCGTTAATGATAGTATATTTTCTAATTAACAATTAGATTATGAGCTCAAGATTTCTATGAGGTGAAAGTTGACGAGGGCGAAACCCGAGTCAACTATCTCCTCATAGAAATCTCGAGCTCATAATCGTTTTCTCTGGGATTGCATTATTAAGTAAGCATTCTATTTCGTCTTCAGAAACTTCACAAAACCGAAAGGCGGAAGCCATTTTCGCTACTCGCTACCTATCGACGAATAGATAGCGAGTAGCGTAGCCAATCAGAATGTCGCATTTGCATTAGTACTCGACTAAGTTTCTACTAATAATGAGCAGCAAAAGGTGTAGTGTTACCCCTTCACTCCAACAAAGTGCCTTTGCTCGAATCGTTATTATTTCTTCTTCGATATTTCGGAAATTTCCTTTTGCTTTTTTGCACGTCGTTCAATTCTGTCTTCGTAGCATTCTAATTTTATATGTTTTTATAAATATGTTTCGTTTGACTACTTCCCCAGGTTTGTGCAAGTTCCATTAGAGAAAATTCCAGACTTCTCTGCCATCATCATCACAATTCCGTCCACAAAGCACACCGGTACCACCTCAGGTCTTCCTCTCGGGCAGCAAAATTGTCTGACGTTGGCCAGAGTAAAACAATGGTAGACATATCTGGACGAAAAGGTGTAAATAACCGGTTCTCCATATTACGTCAGCTGAATACAACTACCGGAATACTTTACCTCTTTCATTTTCATGCAAACATTGAATTCCCAGAGCGAATGGAAAGACAATTGCTTCAATTAACATTACAAACTAGATTTCGAAAGGCATTCTGGTAGTTGTATTCAGCAGATGTACAGTATAAGGGGAACCGGCCATTGAGATAGACCAAGCCCAATTTAGCCTGGACTTTACTGAACACTCACAGCCTGGCGGAGCTGATTCACCTTCCGCTTTAATACCATCCTAGCACATATATAGGACTAACAATAAGCTCAGGACTTTTGCATTAGTTTTATCCAATTGCTTATGACATTAGAATGACGCTGTACAATTTTTTGATATATGTATGTCATCATGATAAAGGGGCTTGTCCCGAGATGTTGATTTCATCAAAGATTTTTAAAGTTTGATCTGTGATTATTTTATATTCATGTTTTTAAACTTTAGGAGGTGGAGAATTCTGTTTTATTTTATATAAGTATATGTATATACATGTATATAGATAGAGATAGATAGATACTCATATGACTGTACTATATAAATTCTGCAGAGATACATTATCATAAACGGAGCTCATATAACAAATATAACCTGTAAATGAAGTAATACGGACATTAAAGAGGTAATGTTAAATTCTTCGTTTTCTACAGGTTGAATAGGATAAATATTGAAAAACCTTGAAAATTCCATAGCATGTGTTGAATTTGTTTGTTAATGAAAAACCTTGAGAGGGAGATCTAGTTTAACCCACCCAAGATGGACAAGATTAGGTCTTTCCAAGAAAACACCAAAAAACCAAGTTACTTGCAAGTCCAAATCAGGTGTTGGACATATTCCCATTTCCCCACCCCTTTGGTTACCCAGCAACTGAAGAATTAAAATGTCAAAATTAGACTTAATTAACATCCAGCTGTCCTGCTGAGAGTTACAGTATCTTCATTGGTACACAAATTGAGTTCAACATAAAATTCAAATGCAAGCTTGAATTGATAGACCTCTAATACCTACAAAATCCCTCTATAAGATGCAATTAAGACTAAATTTGTTCTTGCATATACACTATAAATAACCCTTTTAGTTAACTCACTTTGGTCCCTGGCATTTCTCATTGACAAGAAAAATTGTCATTAGCCAGACTGAAATAACAAAGGTCAGATTTGGAGCAAAAAGAGTTAACTGACTGTCTTAACTCTTTTTCATCCATATCATCTTCTCTTGAAAAGTACGATCAACTGGTATTAGCCAGTATTGAATAAAATAGCTCAGATTTGGACCAAAAAGAGTTAATGATGGGTCTAAATATCAAATTTTACCAGCATCATAACATATTAACTCCACAGGCACTGCCAACATCACACAAACAGAATTCTCACAAGTCTACCAGCACCATCCTTCATTCTTGTTTAAGCTAGTAGACTGGCATGGATTCTGTTTGCAACTCATGCAAATTCCATTCATTAAAACACTGAACCACAATAGTTTCTCATGGTCAAGAATAAGTTAATTCCTTCTGAAATTCCTTAAGATTGCACTTTTTGCTGCATGTCTCAGTTGGATGTTGTACAGGGCAGGGGATTTGCTCTTAAGAACACACTCTAAATAACCTTTCTAGTTTTTCATTCATTGGCAACAAGTGAAAATGCCAAATACTGCTTGTTACATATGAGTTACACTGTACTTAACCTTTTTTTTGAAAATATAATAGTCGCATGACAACCATGATCTTCTGCTTGATTGCTTATTGCTTACTTGTCAGTTACCTTTGAAATCTATAAGACATTTGCCAAGCAACATATTGCTTACACTTTGACTTCAAAAGAAACTCAACTTGACACACTTCAGCTGAGAAGCAGTATATATTTCAGTAGCTGGGCAGACACCAGTTTATTATCATGAGCAATAGGTGCCAGTGTAGGTAGTCAAGGATAACAAGATGCAATAACTTTGGGTGAAGCAACTACCTGAAATATACAAAAAGAAACTTTGATGTTTTGAGCAAAGGCCCTTTGTCGGGAACTTAGTTGCTTTCCAACGAAGGGCCTTCACTCGAAACATCAAAGTTTCTTTTCATATATTTCAGGTAGTTGCTTCACCCAAAGTTATCACATCAGTTTACTATCAGCTTGACATCTCAACAAGTAAAGTATTACTGATAATCCTCTTCTACAATTTTTAATGATATCTCAAATTTCTTGGAGAATTTGAGCTAGTCTCCTTGTAATCTTAATTTTGGGTATGACTCTAGAAAGACAGTGCAACACACTAGTGAGTCCTTACTCAAAGAAAAGCACCTTTGTTAACTTCAAGACACCTTCAAGTATTGTATCCCCACAAAAGCTGCAGAGACAATTCCTGATACAATAACAGATTCATTAAGAGATTCATTCAACAACTAAGCTGATAACTGTTCAACCTAACAGCATATTAAAGTAATTAAATCATGGTTTGTACAGATCAAAGTGATGTTAAACTATAATGGAGAAATAATAGTAATTGACTTAATACACACTTCCTATCACCACCAAATTGTGAATTTTGTAAAGATGGAGGACCATGTCAATAACAAGATAATTTATAGTCATCCAAATATATTTCTGAAAATAGGTATAAATTTTTTCCTTGGTCTAATACAGTAGGTGATATTATGGCTCAGTCTCATGTAAAAATACATCACAATCTATGCTCATTAAAGATAAATCTAATAACCTTAAAACAGTCAGACATTCTAAACTCAAAACAACCAAGCTGATATTATGCAATTTAGTACAACTCAAATAACTTGGGACCTTGGATATGTCTTCAAACAATATAATATTTGCCTAAATGGTTACCCGAAACGCACCAAAACACTTAAAAGAATGACAAATATACCTCTCCGTGCACAAAATTAATCTCAAATACCAACGTCATCCACCCCACCCCCTCACTATTTCTGTTCACATGAATGAACGATTCCCCGGTTTAAGGTCACATGACAAAACAGTTTCGAGATATTAAATGTCGAAGAAGCAAAAATTACCAACAACCACGAAACATGAAAAGGAATTGCTTACATGATCTTTAAAAGCTTGAATCTGCACTTTTGATTTGTTCAAAAAGTAATGTCTACTCCACTGACCAGAGTTCGTTACAATTTCGATGTAAGCTCGCTCCAAGTCACCGTCCATTTCGAGTTGATTTAACACATTCTTGATGGTATCTTGGCTTGCCTTTATTGGTCTAAAACGTGGACTCATTTTGTGTGTTAGAAAGCCAAGAAAAACGTCTACAGTTAAGTTAACACACATATCGTCGTGTTCAGCCAACTGTCTGGCAGGTGAAATGCCCGGCTTTGGAAAATCAGTTTTGACCACAACCATATTTGTTTTATCTTTCAACGGACCTAGAGAGTGCGAAGGTATGCCTATTTAGGTAACAAACGATACTTTTACAGTAGTTCTTTCAATACTTTCTCGTCCATCTTCGCCCTCAACGTTCTTCCTCCCAGGAAGTCTTCTTTATCATTTTGAACTACGGCTTTGGTGACGTTTAAAAAACCGAAATCAAAAACAACCACGTGATGAAAGAAAAGTGGGTACCAGACCTCAAGCGGAAGTCCAAGGCAAATTTCCAATTTTGGCTCGCCTAACCGATAGACGTTCTTTCCTCTTTTTTGATTTCTTTTCCTTTCATTTTTTCTTTTTTCTTTCTTTCCCCGGATATTTGAAACCTGACAAGTCAGCGAAACTTAACAAGTGTTAATCAGATTAGCTAACGGCAGACTAATTGGCCGTATATTTACAGATTTAGGATCTTTAAAGGTTGTCTGATACTTTCTTTTTTCGATGTAAGACTCTGAAATCTTCTCCAGCTACCAAAGAAGACTTACACTTCTTATTTCTGGCATATATAAGTTGAGGTTGTAATAAAATTTCACCAACCCCGTAGGATTAATCTCCACCCGGCACTTTTAAAGCTGCGAGAGGGTCATGGGGACAAAGTCGATTGATTTCGAACAAAACAGTGATACAAGAAGAGATGAAAGCCAGTAAAAGGAATAAAGGAGACTAGGAGTTTCGAACTTAGGATAGACAACGGTGTTACAAATCAGTCCTTACTAGCTGCATAATTTTAGTGTACAACCGGAATCCTTTCATTGAATGGTCTGAATCCGGGTAAATTGTAGACTTTGGTTTGTTCGTCCAGATTTATTAAACTTTAAAATAAATGTTCGTTTGTCCGACGTTTCGGCTACCGACTCGGAAACCATCTCCAGGAACGATGAAAAATTTACTTGGCGTACGCGTCTTGTTGGCGTGACTGTTCGCGTAGACTAGTACTCCTCTCGCGTCTGCCGCGAATTACCAGCCACTTATTTGAAATTCCGTTTATACTGTAAGATTTTCGGCTGGGCATGGATATACAGAGATAAACGGCACGGCTACGAAATTTTAATGTCGCGCTGCTTACACCGTGAAAATCACCCATGCCGTGCCAAAAATATCAGCACCCATGGGAAAATTTTAACAATGCCGTGCCCAAAATGTTAATAGTGTAAACGGGATTTGAGACTCATAGCGAACGAAGGACAAAGCAGAAGCGAGTGGAATACTAGGCGAACAAGTCAGGTCGGCACCGGAACAGAACCGCTGAGACCAGGTAACCGAGTGGAGACTGGGACAGGAAAATTAAGTATTTTATTTACTTGATAACTTTTTTGCAAAAATCGTTGGGGTTTAGGTTAAAATGTCACCAGCGGTAACACGTCAACGGTTAGAATTAGGATTAGGGTTTGGATTAGGGTTAGGGTATCAGGTAAATAAAATACCTACTTTTCCAGTTCCAGTCTCCACACGGTTACCTGGTCTTTGGGCCCGTTCACACTAGCTAGTTAGATCGATCCCAGATCGATCTGAAAAGTGATCTGATTGTGAACGCTTGAATGCAAACTAAGATCGATCCAAACGAGTGGATTTCAAGTGTGAACGCCTTCGCGAAGCGAACTGAGATCAATCTCATATCGATCTCAGATTGATTCAAATTAGATCTATCTCAATCAATCAATCAAAAATGCTTTATTAAGAAAATTAAGAAAAATTACACGGTATCATTTCATTAAAAATGCTCTTCCAATGAGCCGTGTACTATAATACAATTTAAAAGAAAAACAAACAAGCCTAATAACAAATACTTCATACATATATACACAAACATTCTTCCATTAACAATAACATATTGATCATAATCATTAAACAAATCATTCTTATTATTAAGATATATTATAAATCCCCTACCAACGAGACAGTCCTACCGCCAAAACAGCCCTGCTGGTTACTATAAAGATTTTCTAAATGTCCGAACGATCGGCTTATTTCTCACTATTTCCGGAAGCCCATTCCACAAAACAGCTCCTCGGTAGCCAAAAGATCGCTTGCCAGCTTCCATTTTAGGCCTCGGTATATAAATACTGCTTGTGCTACCCTCAGATTATATGAATGTATTTGAGAGGTAGCTTCAAAGATTGAATTGAGCTCTTCAGGAAAAATATTATTCATTGCTTTATATACACTTACTGCCAATTGATTGGCACGCCTCTGTTCAAGGGTATCCCACCCAAGAGTTTGCAGAATGTCAGCTGATCTAACATCATAATCAGATGTAATTATCCTTCCAGCTCTATTTTGTAGCTTTTGGAGTCTATCAGACTGGATTTTGCCCAAACAACAGTGTGAACGGTGGTCATTTAGTGTTTCCGTTTTATTACCGACTGAACCCGTCACGTTAACAGAACGCCTACGCCAACTGATTCTTTCAACGTTCTTGGAGCGTTTGTTCCAAGTTTGTTGAACTAACATTTTTGAAATTTAAAGTAATAAATCTGGACGAACTTACCAAAATGAACCTAATTCTTGAAAACAGGCATTTTCAACATTAATACTGAATTTTTCTATTTTTATCCTAATTACTTAGTTATATGTCCTCATTCACATTTTGATTTCAAATATGTTCGCATTCATAAAGTAAATTTATGATCTCGATTTTCAGTGTATCGTCCTATCAGGTATTGTATGTGATTTGTATTTATATTGTTTATTATATGGTTGAATTCGTTATCCGGTCTGTACGCAAAATGACACTCACTGATTGGCTGCCTAGCCATGAAAAGTCTTTCTTATAGACCTATAAGTTTTGACAGGGAATTTTCTGAGTTGATTTGAAGAGAAACAAACCACTTCGGGGAAATATGGCAACGTGAGAATTTTTTTTATTTTTGCTTTCTCAAAATCTTTATTACAACGTCCAAATTCCCAAGTGGTGAATATTTTAAAGACAAAAATCCGAAGTTTGAGCCAGCTTAAGGCTTATCCACACGATAGGATTGTCGTATACGATTCTTCATTTAGCGCATGCGATTATGTCATAAAAGCACAATTATTGCTTGCTTTTCGCTCGCGAATGTTGCAGTTGGTCCAGTAGACTCTTATGACCAGGTCGGATACATCAAAATGAACAACCGTATACGACAGTCGTATCATGTAAATGGCCCCTTGGAGGCTGATTCAATACATTAATTCGTCAAACTAAAACCCAATATTTACACTTATCTAAGTAATGTTCATAATGCCGTAAGTTCCAAGTGTTTCACTTTATTTTTGTTATATGGCCTTAAAATGAACATCCTACGGCAGTATACGTAATTGTAAAATATTTCTCGATAAATCACCTTACTGATACTATATTACATAGAAAAGTTTTTTTGAAAGCCCTTAACTAAGAAGCCTAAGACATACTTGGAACTTCAAATACAAGAATTTTTGTTGTAAAATAAAGATTTGATCCGACCGTTTTTTGCGGCAAAAATCTTGAAACTTTATGCCAGCGCTAAGAGCAAATAAGCATAAATTTTTTACAATTTTACATCGTTAAACATTTTCCTTAACAGGTGTGTCTTCTGATTCAGCAACAAATTTTCTGTTTTTCCTGAAAGTAAAGGCAGAAATGTCACAATTAGGTACAAATAAGGTATTAAACAATAAGAGTAAGCCAGCTCGGAGTTTCGAGAACGCATACACGTTATACTACGAGGATATAGGAAAGTCACGATAAAATACAGTATAAGGGGAGAACAAATCTGTGACAAAGTTCCATTCACAGCTCGCAGGGACGTGTTTATCAGGTAATTGCCAAGATCATTAACATAAAAAGTTCGAAGCTTTCAGGCAGGTATTTGTACCCTTGTTACTAAATTTATTGAAATAATTTGAATATAAACTTGGTTAGGCTAATTAGTTAATATTGAACTTGGTGAGACATAATGACGAATGTGACTCGGTTAAGTTGCACGATTTTGTCGTTGAATTATTTGGCAGAGACTGCTTGTATGAAGTTGTCAACGATTTGTGGACGTTTTCTAAACGCATTTATTAAATTTTCTATTAATCCCCTCGCCCACCGCGCGAAGCGCGGTGCAAGGGTACTAATCTCGACGCGCGTGGAGTCCTGTTACACGAGTGGTGACTAGGGAGAAAAATTTTCGCTTTGCATATGTACGTTTCTGTACATACATATATAAATATATCCATGGATTCCGGTCACTCAAAAATGTCGTGTGCAAGCTCGGGGACTGGTATGTTGTTGAACAAACCATACTTAGGTACCGTATTGAAGCAAATCGATTTGGTCTCGTGCTCTTTTCCCTTGTATGGATCTCTCGCAAGTTGTTTACGACCCCGTTCAGACGATGCGGTACGAAATAATAATAATAATAATAATAATAATAATAATAATAATAATAATTTTTATTTCTATAACGTCTATATCATTAACTGTTCTAAGCACTTTACAATATCACAAAAATATAGTAAGATAAAGATAAGTTACAGCAATAGGAATAAATATAATGCTAATAATAATAATAATGTCAAAAATAACAAATAACTATCCAAGCATATAAATATATCTATAACTCTAAAAATTCAACAACCACATATATAAATATGAGAATTAAAAACCTATTTACAATTTAAGAAAAAGCTTGGTGAAATAAATGTCTTAAGTGTTTTTTAAAAAAATTCAAGGAATCGGCATTTCTTAAAGATGCGGGTATGCTGTTCCATAATTTAGGTCCTGCAATAGAAAATCTTCGATCACCATAGGACTTTAGCTTAGATCTCGGGACTTGAAGTAACTTATTCGAACAAGAACGCAAAGAGTAAGAGCTGTTACAAAAACTGAGCAAATTGGATATATAACTTGGTGAAAGTCCATTGATAGCCTTATATACTAACAATAAGATTTTATAAATAATACGGTATTCAACAGGCAACCAATGTAAGTCTATTAAGCTGGGTGTTATATGTTCATACTTCTTGGTGAATGTTACGATACGCGCTGCTCTATTCTGAACTAACTGTAAGCGGTTTAAGAGAACTTTAGGTAGTCCATATAGAATCGCATTACAGTAATCCAAATTGGTAGTCACAAACGCATGAATAATTGCTTCAGTAGATTCACGATCCAAATATGTTCTTATCTTACTAATATTAGTTAAATGGAAATGACATGTCTTGCATATCTTTTTAATGTAATCTTCCATATCAGCACCGGGATCGAGTATCACTCCAAGATTACGAACAGAAGAGGACGGTTGAATAGTTTCACCCCCAACACGAACAAATTCCAATGAAAGACTGGGCCGATAACGTAAACTAAGTAGAAGCAGCTCGGCTTTTTCCTCATTTAGCTTAAGACCATTAACAATCATCCAATTGTTGATTTCCTGTACACATATTTCAATGCTAGATTTTGCTGAAGAAAGATCATCACTTCCTAATTTAAATGACACATAGAGCTGAGTGTCATCAGCATAAAGATGGTACGTAAGATTGTGTCTCTTTATGATATCAGCCACTGGTGAAGTATACAAAACATATAACAGAGGACCAAGGACAGACCCCTGCGGCACACCACAATTAAGTTCACGTAAACAAGATCTTGCACATTCAATTTGAACAAATTGTGTACGAGATGACAGGTAAGATGCGAACCAATCTCGTACAGACCCTGCAATACCATAACGTTGAGAGAGCCTATCCAGTAGTATTTCATGGGACACAGTATCAAATGCAGCAGATAAATCTAACATAAGTAGTACAACGGCTTTATTGCCGTCAATTGCGTGCAGAATATCATCATGTACCTTTACCATGACAGTTTCAGTGGAATGATGTACTTTATAGGCTGACTGAAAGTTCTCATGTAGGTTATTGTTCATCAGATAGTTGTTTAACTGGAGAGCAACACTTTTCTCAATAATCTTCGATAGCGCTTTCAAATTCGAGATGGGTCTAAAGTTCTTGAATTGTAAAAAGTCCGCATCAGGTTTCTTGAGCAGAGGTGACAATACTGCAGATTTCAAACAGGTAGGCATGCAGCCTTCACGAAGAGAGAGGTTGACGATGTTAGTAATAGTAGGCAATAGGTCTGTACACTGCTTGATGATGGAAGATGGTAATGGATCTAAGACACAGGGCTTCGAGAGCAGTGTTGCAGCCAATTCCCTGATGTCATCAAGTTTCATCTCAGTAAAAGTTGAAAATTTAGTCGAAGACGTAGTGAATACCTCATCAGTAACACATTCGGCCAAATCAATAAGAGCCTTCTTTTTAACAAAGAGATCATTTTGTAGTGTACCAATCTTAGTAGTAAAAAAGGTAGCAAGTTCATCAGCTAGCATACGATCGTTTTCGAAGGGTGGATAGTAGTTAACAGTCGGCTTTTGAAGTAGCTTTTGAACTTTAAACAAAACTTTTTGATTACCAGAATTTTCTTTAATAATAGACGAATAGTACTCTGACTTGAGAGACTTGATCAGATTGACCACAACGTTACATTGGTGTACATACTGCTCGCGATCAGCAGAGAATCTCGATGCTCGCCATTTACGTTCAAGTTGTCTTCGTTTCTGCTTCTCAGCAGTGACTTCCGCTGTATACCAGGGCGCGGATGGACGGACAGTGACAATTCGTTCTTTCACAGGAGCGTGCTTGTCCAATAGTGATCGTAAGACTTCATCATAGTTATTCACATTTATAACAAACAGTTATGAAACCGTAACAAAATCATTACGGTTAGGCCTTGCGTTCACAAGATACCGGTATGAAAAAACATGAAACCGTAATGCTAACCGTAAAGATTTGAAACCGTAATGCTAACCGTAATGATTTGAAACCGTAATGAAACTGTACCTCTACCGGCATCGTGTGAACGCCTTACCGTAATAATTTCATCACGGTTTCACGAAACGTTTTCCGCCGCCAAAAAGTACCGGTTAAATAAAGCGAGAATGTGGGAATTTACAAACAAAAAAAAATGAAATTAGCAAAGCTAATAGGTGGTTCTACTGGTGATTCTTTTGTGTTTGTGCAGTGCGTTACATTTTAACTTATCTTTCTTACAAAAATATCCGACGGACTACACAAAGAAACGGAGATTTTTAATATTTTTATTGCAATTTGGTACAAACAAAAACAAAGGAAAAAAAGAAAAAGAGACGACGACGGCGATTTTGGACACGACCAAGACACTTCCTCATCGGTCCAAGCAAAGTTCCGGACCTATTCGTCTGATGTTTTTTGTTATTTCGTCGGAGGCGTGTTGGCATACTGATTAATACGCAAGTGACTGCAAACAACACGGTCAGCAATAATTTAAAATCTTGTAATCGTAACGGCATCGTGTGAACGGAACAGCAAAACGGCATGAAATTATATCGGTATCGTGTGAACAGGTTCGTACCGTGATATTTTGATACCGGTGCAGTTTCGTACCGGTATCGTGTGAACGGGGTCTACATTATTTGAACACTGAAGCCAGTAAATGATTTAAGACCGGCAAACGAAATGGCTTTCTCCGTGCCGGCGGCTGGTTTCGCTTTTGAGGGCCACCTCAGTAACTGGACAATTTATGACTTAAAAGAGCAGTTCTTAAAGTTACCTCCTTGGAATATGCATTTGCCGACTGTTCACTTTTTGCAGCAACGGATTGTCTTGGTTCTTTCTGATTTATATGAACAAAAGACGTAAGGGAACTCACTTGCTGTCAGGACATTTGCTAAGCGACGAAGTGTATTAAAACGACGTTCTTCGCTGAAGTCGAATAGATGCCGATTTGTATAAATCTTGGGACTTTTCATGTCCTGGTAACCACTTACCTGAGCTACACAATCACAGGTATGTCTGAATCGAGTAACTTTGAAGTACAAGTTCTGCGAACGGAATTGTTTTGAGCAGCTTTCAAAAGTAGCTTCCCGACTTCATTCTTCCCTAAGGGAGACTTCTTGTACGAAAAATTACCGCCTGGATTTTGCTGGTGTTTATTGGTAAAGTGGAATGAAGATTCTGGTTCATTCATCTCCCTACGACGATTATTTTTGAACATTTTGCAGTATTTAAGTGGACAGCGTTCATGGTCAATTGTTTGAGAAGTGGGATAGAACACTCGTCATCCAGAAGAGTTGTCCAGGCCATGACAGTCTTTGGATGCTTTCTCCGCTTTCCACACAAAGATTTCATTGCCTCAATCAGGATTTTTTTCGCTATGAAATGTCACCCCATTGAAGACATTAGGATGTATTTTTGGCTCGAAACAAAAATGCAAGGTAAACAGCCACCAGGTAACTCGCTGCAAAGCTACTTGATTTTGGTCACCAAATTATCCTTCGGCAAAACAGTTGTCCGCTTTAGTCTTTCTCACTTCAAGAGTGATTTGTGCATGATGACCTTTACCGTATTCGATCGGTAATGCTTTCATCAGGATTTTAAAACCTCTCAAGAAAGTTTAAAGTCGTCTTTGTGTAAATTTACCGTTGAACCCTTTGTGTTGAGGTGCCACTGAATGCGTAGTTGAAAATACGCAAGAGTTACAGGTTTGTACGCCATTTTTCTTTTTTATTGATCTTTTACCGTGGAAAAAGTACGTCTTTTACTTCCAAATGTCTACGAGTGATTGTCCAGGCGGAAATCGTAACTTTAATATAAATAACAATGCCCAGCAGATTGTGCGAAGTATCGCCATATGTAAACATTAATATGTAACAAACATCAATAAATATGTTTTAAACTCTTCTAGCCTTCTTTGTTTAAGCAATTGTTAATGTTTACATATGGCGATACTTCGCATAATCTTTTACTTCCCTCTTCTCGTTCTTGTTTTGACAAAACTTGCACAAGGTTTGCTTGTCGTATTTTGCTTTATGTTTTGTATTTTCCGATTTTTGGTCAGCTATAAAAATACAGAACTCATTCATGTTTTCTTTGTTTATTTTGTCCATTTCGTAATTCGTTTCATTTTGTTAACAAAGTGTTGTACCTGCAGATGAATACTGAGCATAAAACTTCTTCATAGCACTTCTAATAGACATTTTTAACTAACTTTGAGATAATACAGAATTTGCCAATTTTTTAAGATAAAAAATATGAAAAAAAAATTTTCACTCATCATCTGTCCGTTATGCTGATATCCTACCGGTAACCTTTGAGAATGATTCAATTTTAAGACGAAAAGCCTGGCTATCTAATAAAAAATCTTTCTTGAAAGCAAAACGAGTGAAAAGTTTCATTGGAAAAGACTCGAAATATCCCAAGATCGCAACTAATACAAGGGCTTGCTATGAACATCCACTGATAAGCAGAATTGTCAGAATGGGTCTCTTACCATTTATTAAACTGTTAAAGGTTATTCTCTCCAAACGTTTTGTTTTAATTAAACAGAATAGAAATTTTAAACATAAATATGACAAGCAGTTTAAATGTAAAATAATTTCCCGTTTGAGTTGTTAATATTTGTGGCCAAATATTGTGTTTTCTTTATTGCATTACCTCTTCCAATTATAGTACGGACGATTTGTTTTTTTGACAACTTTGAAAAATTATCAATGTTACTTGCATTCTCGAGAGATGTATTGGGTGGGCTTGTTGCGTAAACATATTTCTTGTTTTAATCTTATTGAATCTGTTCTGAGCACGGTTTCCTTTAAACAAATATTCGACACTACGCCACACGAGTTTTAACAACAGTTTAATGGAGCCACCGTTTGACCTGTTTTGATACATTTAACAATAAAGGGTACGAGTAATTTCGAAAAACTTCGTCGAATAGTCGATACGTTCATATTTGTAATTTATGCCTGAAATAATTCAATGATCGAACCGCACAACTGATATATTCGTAACAAAACTTTGGCCTTAATTTTCGAACGCTGAAACTGACTCTCCACAGTTTAATTCGCCGTATGCACATGTGTAGTCGAAAATCCAAACTTGTATTACGAAAATATCAAACCATTTTTTCAAGATTACCCATGCATACAGGATATATTGACGGACCATATTCATAAAATGTTGGTGGAAAATGAAGATATATCATATAAATCTATGCCAAAGACATTAGAGGACAAAGATGTAGTACAGTTTGGAGCTACCAATCGAAAATGTGTCGAATTTCATTCGCTTTTAATCACGTTTTTGCGATGTGAATGTTGGCCGTCAAATTTGGCCCATGCGTATGGGCCTACTAGGGAGTTTAAGCAAGCTAGTATGGCGACGGCATTTCACAAAGTGGCTTAACTAAACACGTTTGAATAGAATAGCACTCTAGTGACGTTGTAATGAATTGTGAATGTTGATTACGCCTCTGAAACTCTTCTCAGCAACTTAGGTCAGTTTCCTAACGTTTAACTTGTCAATATTTTGATTGCGGTAGGTGCCATTATAGCAAAGCAAACAGCAATTCTTCCAAAATAAGCAGCAGTAAATAAGGAGGTAACCCTAGCAACCAAGCCACGGGTCAACCCCCGCCGGCACCTGTCACACTATAAACAGTAGAATAATTGATACTGTACTTACCACATCTTGAAGAAAACCTAAGGAAGGAACACCCAATCTGTTGGAGGTGGTGAGGTGGGGGGGGGGCAATTCTATTTCAGAATCATCCTCAGGGTATTATGAAATGATAACTTCACAATTTACCTACACTGCTGAAGTCAACTGAAAAATGTTGACTCGAGCGGGATTTGAACTCGCACCTTCGGGATACTGGTCCGCCGCTCTACCTGTTGAGCTATCGGTTGAGCGGCGGACCAGTATCCCGAAGGTGCGAGTTCAAATCCCGCTCGAGTCAACATTTTTCAGTTGACTTCAGCAGTGTAGGTTAATTGGGTGGGGCAAGCAAAGCAACTTGATGTGGCGAAGGCAAGGCGGTAGGAGAACTAGATAGCGCAAATTGTGTTGTGTCGCACTGTACCCCATCTGCACATGTAAGCGTCAGGATAATGCCGCTGGCCAGCAACTATCTCCCAGTTAACTTTGATTAATTATAATCACATTTAAAGGATCCGAAACGGTTTGTACGCTAACGTAGCCGCGGAACCGTGGACATGTCTTCGACGACGAACTGTGTAGAAGTAGGACGATGTTGAAAATACTCTTGGGACTTCAGATTATTCGTTTCTTTTGTTTTGAATAAAAATTTTTATTGTTAGAACACGTTGCTTAAACTTCCTAATATTAACTCTTTCCCGGCGGCACAAAACTTTTGTTATTTTACTTTGGCTAACGCCAGACGATTTTACTCGTCAAAAGGAGAGCTGCCACCTAGAAAGAGTCAAGGGCCGTTTTGATGTATCCGATTTAAGTCACTAGAGTCTTGCGTACGAATTGCTACTACAGTGATCGAATCGAAACCAGGGGAGCTATGCCTTTGAGACATTACATACTAGCCTGCATGCAGATATCGACCTGATAACGAAATAATCAACAATTATTCACTGAAGTGGAGGTAAATATCTACACTGTTCACCGACACTGAGGTGAATAATTGTTTTAACATATACCTCGGATAATTGTTTTCACTTATTTTTTTTTCAAACTTTTAAAACAATTTTACCGAACTCAGTCGGCTTGTCGCCCGCTTATCATTGGGAAACAAAACATTTTGAGCTCATCCTGAGTGCATTATCGCTAAAAAGTAAAAGTAATGCATACCTTTGAATACTTTATTGCCAAGTTTCGTTTCGTTTTTGGTATTATATAGCACGGCAACTTCGTTTATTTCAAAAAAAAGTTCTTCTTCCGTAACTTAAACGAAACTGAACGCCATCTTGTTTTGCCCGGAGGTGAATAGTGCAGGATATTCCGAGATAGGGGAACCAATCAGATTGCGCTAAAAACACTATTCACCCGCGAGGTATATGATAATATATATTATTCATTATCAGGTTGAGCCATCGCACAGGCTATTACATACCTGAAGACGAACAACCGTATCGCGTAAATGGGCCCTAAGTTTGAGAAAAATGTTTCTTAGCCGAGTTCGATGTCAATATGGTAAGGTACGGACCAAATTTTACCCTCTTTGGTTTATGCCAGAGGAGCGTAGATGACAAATCAAGTGGAAAAACGAAGTTGATTAACTATTTCCCAGCGGGAGCTCTCTTTTTGACGAGTAAAATAGTCTGGTGTTAGCCAGAGTAAAATAGTACAAATCTTATCTCGCCGGGAAAGAATTAAAGGCGTTGATTGTATTACAGTATAAAGAGAAAGGTACAGCTGGGAATTAGATCGTAACAAAGCAGGGAAAAATAGTCTCTTACTGGTCAGCCTTTTCACTCTCCTGGTCGGCGAACGAATTTTTAAACAATGATAAGCGAACAAACGTGCGAGGATAAACAAACAAATAAGCGATGGTAAGCAAACAAAGCGAATTAACAATACAGGAAAAGCAAAAAAAAACAACAAAAAAACCAAAAAAACCAAAAAAACAAATTTACCAATTACAGTGTTAATGTATTTTCCCCATTAATAAATTCACCATTTCAATTATGTGAGCTACACAGTAGGAAAATTATTTAGTACACTGTACATACCTATAGCGTACAATCCAGGCATACAGTACATGTACTGTATCCCTTAATAGCGTACAAAGTACTGTACATTACAATCTGCTAAAACAATGAAATTGGTGTGAATGCCATTTAAGGAAGTTCCCAAGAGTTTGGGTCATTTGAAAATTAAATCCTTTTGAAATGATTACTGTATTGAAGACTGTTGAGACTAAATAACACGGTCAGATTTCCTGGTTGTCTTTGATTTATTACTTATTTATTTATTTATTTATTTATTTAGTTAGTTTTTTATTTATTTGTCTGGTTTCTGTTTCCAAGGCAACAAGATCACAGCTTTGAATAAGTTTTTAATACTGATGAGAGTCCTTTTAACTCTCCATTGAACATGGTGAGCAATCTTTTATTTCACATACAATATGAATTCAACAAAAAAAAAAATCAGCAGAAATACAAACTCAGTCATATGTGCTTTTCAAATCGTGAAATCTAAAAATTAAAATAAAAATCAACTTACCCAAGAAGAGCTGCTACTCCTCTTCGTGATACCAGTCGCTGGGTACATGGAGAGAAAATGCTGTCAGTGGGACTTGTGAATGTACTGGTACTTCTGGGTTGAAGAAAGGAGAAAACAAAATCAGCAAGACAAGTTTAGAGCAATTTAACTCATTAATGGGCAAGGGCACACTCTAGCATTTTACTGTCAGCTGGCCAGCAGCAGGAAGTTTTTCTTGTTAAAAGGATGAGCCCTGCCCCTAAATGAGTTAAGGGCCATCTCCTTAACCTGTAAAGGCCAGGGCAAGGGCTCACTTTAGCATTTTATTCTGGCTAATGCCAGATGGGTTTACTTGTCAAAAGGGATGAGCCCTAACTTCCCCTTAATGAGTTAAATTTAATTTTTTGGTTGGCTTGTTCTGGGGACTATTCTCCTCATACTGTTTCTCCAGGTCTCAGCAGATGGGAGTTTCAAGCCACTTAAGCAATGGCACAATATGAGAAAAAAATTAAAAAACAATGCATGGCTGGGGTATATGTATACCCACATCCATTGATTTTGGTCAGCATTATGGGAGATGAGAAATGTTAAAAATCACATAAAAATACATAAATATTAGCTTTAAATTAGATTAAATTTTAGCTTTTTTGATCAATGACAATAAGGTAAACTGATGGACTGATGGTAATACATTGATATATGGAAGTTTGAGGAGCTGTTGTATGACTAATAACGCCAACTGTGGGGAACAGTTTTCACAAATTATAGGTCAAACCAGAAAATCTTTCTTAAAGTCCTGTTCAACCTACATCCAGGGGTAAGACTTCTTGTGTGAAGCACCATGGATTGTTTGATAAATAAAACTGCGTTACACAAAACATACGTAAGCCTTCACAATTTTTTTTTTGACAAATCATAGAAACATTTGCAAGTACAGTAGATATTAGTACACTAAGCTATTGCCATTGTATTGTATGTTATAATTTCAGGAATTTGTTGTTGGAATTATAGGATATTCAATAAATTATGTACACGAATCAGCTCCTGTTCTGTATCCACAACTTAGTGTAAATATTATATGTACAATTTACCAGATCTAATTAATCATCTAATTAAATTTACTGATGATTGAATCAAACCAATTGATGGAGCAGTCTAGTACTTTTTTTTCATGAAATGAAATATTTGAAAAGTAACAGGTGACAAACCTTTTCCTGACAATTGAATGTTTCATAAGTATTAAAATTTTTCCCAGTTGTGTTTTCTTTCCTTTAAGTGTCAAGTACATACCACTGATAATAATTCTTAAAAGAAAAATATTCTATCTAGTTTTGGACAGAGGATGGTGTACAAGTGAAATAATAGCTGTATTTTCGAGTCAAACAGCCATTTCCAGCCAACAACTTTCCAAAAATTAGATAGATGTCAGAATGTTCAATGCTTTTGACATTCAGGGGGATACTGATTAGGTTTACTGCAGTTTACAAACCAGGTTGGGATATCAGAAGGCATGGGGGGCCTTCAAACACAGTTTCTTTAAAGTTACTCTGCATTTAATTTACTTGACAGCCAATTAGTTTTGCAAACTTGAGTTTCAAAAATAACCTTCATTGTTATATACATTTCTGTTAATTATTGTCTCATAAAATGGAACAAAACTTTGTTCTGATTCAGTTTATTGCTAATTGTTACAAAATAAGATCATTGTCCAACACCATGTAGTTTATAAATTAATTGTATACAAATACTTGAGGTAATAGCAAATTTCTAATATCTGCTTTCTAAACAGTAACAATTATATATAAATTATGAACTGCACAGAAAAAGGGAAGGTAACTGCCAATCTAATTGCCTACTCATGCTCAATTCCAGTCTCCATCGGTTACAGAAACTATTATAGAGTCAATGGAACAATTTGTTCAGTTATGCTCCCTACTTTTCTAAGATGTTTTTCATGTCAAGTCAGGACTTTTGTCCAACTTTCTACATCTAAAAGGCACAAATAATAGCATTGTACCAAATTCTTAGTTTATTAATTTTATTTCAGTACACTATAGAACTTATTTTTAATTGTCTGTTTTTCTTGTTATAAATTTTTGGTTGTGATAATCAAAGTTTATCTGGTTCTATCAAATAGACTCCAGAGGCTGTTTGTTCAAAGCATAGTTATTACTAATACACAATTACCAGGGAAGTTCACCAGTTATTTTGGGTTTAGTTTTGGTTGAACAATCTAGTTCAGATTTCACAGCTTAAAACCTTTTGTATACACCCAAAATCAGTAAAAGAAAATTCCAAGTGAACTTTTCTCAGCAGCATGATCAGAATTTATCTACAAAACTTTCATTAATCATTGACTAAGCTAATTCATATGGCTTTTGAATAACTGAGTCTAGGTGGCTATTTACTTTGTCAATAGCAAGTAGTTCAATCTGCTACCTGGTGTTTATTGAAACTTGAGCATGTGTATAAAACAAATCCCAAGAAGCACCTTTTAATCTTGACTTTTAACAAGATCTTAGTTTTTGGAATTGGTTTATTTGTCTTTTATTTTCAAGACCACCATTTTGTTCTACAAATTTTCAAATGTTCTGGTTTGCCACTCTCAGAACATTTTCTGAAAGAAATCTGGAAAACATGTAATAGGGCTAACAGTGGCCTTATCCCACAGGTAAATACATTGATTTGGCAGCTTCACTCAAAATGAAGCATGGAAGTTAAAGACAAGGTACGACATGGCCTGTAATGGAAAATCAATTCCATTTTAACCCATTAAAGGGCAAGGACACACTCTATAATTTTAGTCTGGCTGACACCAGACAATTTTACTCATCAAGGGGATGAGTCCTACTCCTTAATGAGTTAAAGTAGTCTCAAGAAAGAGTGCTTGTGATGACTGCTTTCTGTGACCAACATTTTGAAAATCCTCTGGCTAACTCCAGACAATTTTACCCATCAAGTGGATGAGCCCTGCCCTTTATGAGTTAACTTCAGTACCCCACAACAAGGAACCTGGGAAATTCATCTGGATTTACATTGATTAGAGCCTGGAATTCGACAGGGTCTCACCTGTCCTACGGTCAGGAAATATTGATTTGAACAATTACAGGGATATCACTTCCAACAAATGGGTCTCTTTATGGGTATCCCTAATTCACTAGGAATTGTTCAGATGGGCATAATTTGTTTGAAGTTCTTTAGAGGTTTGCTGCAGTTTTCTAAGCTTCTTAAGGAGGGTTACCGGTAATTCATTTTGTGGAAAAAAGCATGTACAATTCCTCGATGGGAACGGATCATAGAGATGTTAAACAGAACAGCCTATTTTGAAGAATTGTCTTGTTCTTATTATTGACAGCATCAACATACTGTAGCTCTTGAGGAACAGGATCCCTGTATCAAAACTGACTAAGCTGTACACTTCTGGGGGGTTTGCACAACGAAACGTGAGCCAAATTATAACTCATGACCAACATTCATATTTCTGATTACTCTCGTGGTAATTTTATGGGAAAATTTCAAACGTAAGATTTTACCAAAGTACTAACATCTCATATTCCCACACAAGACTGACGTAAAAGGTTAACTATTCTACATTACTAATTTTTCTTATCACATGAGCCACTTTGGTGGCCTACCGAGCTTTCTCGTACCTTTTAAGTTGCTGTTGAACAAACGATGGGTGGTTTGCTTCGTGAATAGGACTCAGCTCTCCATTCGTTTCTTTTAAGACGTTTTTATTTTCCCGTTGAGCCATCTACAGCTAGGGATGATACTAGATCTGATGTCAAGATTACCAAAGAACGTGATGACAAAAAGTGTTCAAGACTTCAAATTTTGAAATCAAGCGGCAACTGTAACATTTATATTGAGCATTTCCGGTCGACAAAATCCGACTATATAACGATCGTACAACTTCGTAACGAGCAGTATGTGATCAACCCAATTGCTGTAACGACAAGAATTGAAAATATCACCAAAAGTGAAGTGTTGGACAAGAATGGGGAGAAAATTCGTTTTTATACCCTTCCCTCCTACCCTTCTCTTCTATGCTTTAAAAAAAAATAAAAAATAATAGATATATATATATATATGCAGTGGCTAAGAAGCGGAGTGAGGTCGACAGCTAGCCGCAGCCTCCCAAACTTCAATGGCCAAGACATCTTTTCGTCCTTTAAATTTAGACCTCTGAACTTCCACACCACACTACACAGTTTCTCCGTGTTTTTGTGCTTAATTAGAGTATTTCTGATGATTCTGTAAGATATCGAACATGACAAGGGTTATATTGGATGGCATTAACCACCCCCTCCTCAAAAACTTCTAACCACACCTGGCCTGACAATTGCCCTTACACAAAATCCTGTATCCATCCTTGACGACAGTATAAGAATATGCGATAAAACAAAAAACGCTGAGCAATAGTTTAAGTAATTATGAGAGTATTATCGGTAGTCCACCAGCTCTAAGCATTCTATATTTAAAAATATGGTAATCAGAGGCGTACCCAGTCGTCCGGGCATTTGTAGGCCCGGGAGACCTAACAAGACCTAAGGAGTGACCTCCTGAGGATCGGATGGTCTTCTCCACCGAAATCTTTTTAAAAAAAGAATTACGGAGTTAATTCCTCTTGGAAAACTGTTTTGAGTGGAGTTTACCAATGGAGTACATTGCACTAAAAACAATTTTAAGCTTCGGGTAAGTTTTGGCTTTTTATTTCGTTCTGTTTTTATCGATTTTGTCTCTGTTTTTATCGATTTTGTCTCTGTTTTTATCGATTTTGTCTCTGTTTTTATCGATTTTGTCTCTGTTTTTATCGATTTTGTCTCTGTTTTATTTCTTTGTACCAAAAGTTTGCAGGCACAGATTGCAGGCCTATGGGCGTGGTACTCCACTCGTAACCACCGTCATAAATGATCATCATAAATGCTGATTAAACAACGTATTCTACTCTATAAAATGAAATAGAACGAACACATCCTGTGGAATAGTTAATTAAGAAACAGGAAATTTGTTTGGGTTGTTTTCAACTTTAAACACATTTATTGCAAAGGACATTTTTTAGATCATTGCATTACCGACTGGCTCAAAGTGATTGATTAAACAGAGAAAGGGTTTGAAGTACTAGAATATGCCTATCTTTGAGCAGGCAAATTCCAGCCTTGAACACTACCGTGGCAGTAGAATTTACAAAGAAGCAGCTAAATTAGCTAAGTATTGCTTGGCATTTAAGCGCATAAATGATTAGGTTCCCTCGTATCTTGAGGACATGTTAAAGCTTAATTGTGAACGGCATAATCGTTGCACAAGGTATAGTAACTTTACTTTCGTCTGTGCTAAATTTAATCGTAAGACTGAACGAGGTTGAACTTTTACAGTCATGACGTGTCAACCGTGGAATACTTTACCATTAGGTCTTAGAAAGTCCGAGTCTCTTACGTCATTTAAGAAATGCTGGAATGCCTTGTTCAATGACCAGCAGTTTTTAAACCATTTTATTGTTTAGCACTGCAGAGCAGCCTTTACAATTTATAGCATTATATTATATTAAGTAAATTATTCATATTCATATTCATATTCATGTATTAATTTTAGATCTTAGTAGATTTAGTAGTTGCTTTCAAATTTTAGGTTTAATAGGATTTTTCCTAATCATGTATTGATGTTGTATTGCTTACATTTTATTAGAGGGCAACTGGTTTGTTAGTTTTGTAAACTATTTTGTGCTACCCTCTACAAATAAAGACGATATTATTATCATTATCATTATTGTAATAAAAAACTGTATAAATTGAATTAACTTGTCATAAAGATAATTTGTGAGCAAAATCGTTTTTGTTATAACTTGTGTAACTGTTCAATGTCTGTCAATATTTCAGACAAGCGGTCTACATGAGTGTAAAATGTGTTAATTACTGTGTATCCTGTTTGTGTAATCTTTATGTTAACTTAATTACTCGGAGGAAATTAAAAATATAAAAATAGTAACATAACAAAGATAAAAACAGAGTTTGGAAAAAGAATGAAGTCAGATCTGCACTGGATCTCAGAGTGTGCGCGTTTCTATTCGATCGGCACGTAACACTTGTATTAAAAAATCTAGTGTTTCTGAACATCATACCGCCTTAGCAAACGAGCGGGCCTGTTACGAGTTTCTCTAAACAGGATTCGGTGGTAATTTGAGATTCTACTGTAATTTGAAATATTTTATAGGAAGATTGAGGTGTGGATCTGGGATTTTCTGTGACCAGGTTCCAAGTGCCAAAGACACAATATATCTAGGGAGGTCCGGGGGCATGTTCCCGGAAAAATTTTCAATTTTAACAAGCGGTTATAACTGCAATGGTTTCACTTGACTGTCAAGACCATTAAATTAGGAAAAGTTCAGTTTTGGCTACCCAAAGAAATGATGTGCACAAGAATTTAACAAATTAAATTATATTCAAATTCATGTATTTTAAGTCGAATTGGACTCAAACTGAAGTAACAATGTTGGACCAATGTTGAAGGGATTTTTGTTGATACTTTTTGTATACTTTTTGTATACTTTTTGTAAATGCTAAGGAAAGATCTCGTTCAGGGAAAATGGAAATGAAAAATAATGCAACAAGTTGCAAGAATCCAGACATCTTCAAACCTCTGACTTTTCATCATTCCAGTTGCCCATTGTAAACCATTCCACAGTAAAAAACCATTATAGTAAAACAACAGAAAATACCAGCAGACACGAAGTTTTGCTTGAAAAAGTGTATTTACCATGGGGAGTTCAGAAGCAGAAAACTTAAAAAATAGTACTTAATTGTCAGTAAGTTAGTTTATACATCTCCAGCAGTGGTGGTGGCAGAGGGGAGGCAGAAGGACTACACTCCCCATCTGGAAACTTTAGCCTCCTGTATGGAAAAAAAATTGTAATTCGTCGGGGAATTTTCACCGATGATAACACGTTTATATATTGTACAAACTATGAGTACTTGTTGATTTAACCAAGAAAGATAACAGACACTTATCTTCTTGTCTAATCTAAAAGTAGTCAGTTGTCGCGATCACTCGTGCGAAAAATAACATGATTTCTACCTTCAAATAAGAAAATCATAAGAAGGACGTGGTCATGGCTACTCAGGTTTAACCCCCCTGTCGGAGAAGTTAGTTCCTGCGTCGGAAATTCCTGGAGCCACACCTGTTCCAGAGTCATAAAACTCCATGCAGTGGAACACGAAAGTTGGAAATGC
Organism: Heliopora coerulea; assembly: GCA_030142905.1. Taxonomy (NCBI): domain Eukaryota; kingdom Metazoa; phylum Cnidaria; class Anthozoa; order Scleralcyonacea; family Helioporidae; genus Heliopora; species Heliopora coerulea. The sequence goes on from JASJOG010000157.1 coordinate 195,354, forward strand.
TGGATGGAGAGGCTGAAGTTGCGAAATTTTGTGGTCAACAAAAGAAAACCTATCTGAATGATTCTTGCCCTATTATAGGGAAATGAAAAAATTGTTAATTATAAAAAAACTCCATCGCTCTGTTTCTTGGAAGAATAAATGAATGGATAATGATTTAAATGAATTAATGTCATGTCAAACCTTATTAAATTAAACAAGGCACCAAACTCTCAATGAAGATTGTGGTTTGGGTATGGAAGCAAAGAATCCAAAATGTGTAAAGAAAGAAACTATGGTGGAAGGCATATTTTACAATGGTTTGCACGCCTTTCTAAAGCATGGAGGATCTAATAGTCACCCAGTTAATGAAGCCATTGGTTATCCTAAGTTTTTAAGGGGGTGGCTCCTTTATCACTTAAATGGGATGCACAATTATAGAAAAAGGATGCAGATGTTTATTATGTAAACACGAAGACTATGGCAAGGAATCTCCACATTGTTTGGTAGCACAAGGGGGGCTTAACCCCCCTGATCCTCCCCCTTTGTTCGACCACTGCTCATAATACTTCACTGCCTTGTTGTTGTCATTTTATCTTCATCGTGTTAAAGCCGTAGGCTTCCCTCTCTATGAGTATCTATTCTCCTTTTTATGATAAAAAGGTAAAGGTAAAGAGCTGCTGATGCTTTTTTAACGATTGCCACTTGAGCAATGCACGCAGAAAGGTACGATAAGAAATTTATTATTTAATTATTTACAACGTGCTAATTTACGGAGAAAAAAAATAAAAGAGAAACTAAATCTGTCTTAAGAACTTTTCAAATAAATTATAACTGTTAAAATAGATCTAAAAAGATTTCCAAGAGGTAAAAGAGTAAAAATCTAAAAACTCAAAGATATTTTAAAAAACTTCGGCTGCGTCCGTATTTAAGTGCAAGTGACTGATACTTTGATAATTACTGAAGCGGGTATTCTACTTTTTTGTTTTGTCGCATATTTTTACAATTCCGTCATCACCTTATTGAATTGTTTTAGTCCTTTCATGTTCCTCGTATTAAAGCCTTTCGTACAACGAAAGTGTAAAAGTATGAGCTGCTGTTACTTTGACAACAATGACCGCTTCACCGAACAAACAACACTTGCGCAAAATAGCAAAGACGTACGGGCAAAAAAATGCATTTCTTTGAGCCTGAAGTAATGGTGCCGTTTATCGTCAACTTAAAATAAAGGATCATTGATCAATGTTAGGGAAAATACACGCTATTTCTTGCCGACAGAGTTAAGAAGGAAAGGAGCAGGGACAAAATCCCCAAAGGTGGGCCATAATACTGGACGAAATTTCTAGGGATTTCGCCCCCTCGAGGAGATATTTTCTTTGGGGGAAGGGTACTAAATCCCTATGACACCTGTTCAATTTGGGTGACGGCTCGGTATTGCTTTCAATTTTTCGGCCATTATGTAAACACATGGTGAATTATCGCGGGCGCCAGTTATTAGAAAATTCACCCAATTATCGTATGACGAATTGTCGCGAACAGATTGTTCTCGGGCACCAGTTACTATTGCTAGCCCGCTTTGCCGAGCCAACTCGGTAAACAATAATTACATGGAGAAAATGCCTATCTATCCTGTTTAGCCAAGTTGCCCCGGCAAGCAGCAAGTGGGATCCAGACTAACCGAGCTGGTTCGCCTGCCAGGTAATCGCAACATAGATCAATACAGTATTTACTGTAGAAACCGGAATCTCGGATAAAATCGTCCGACTCGGCTAACGAGGCCAACTCGCCTCACACAATCGGACCAGTAATCGCAAATTGATTTTTTGAGGGATGGTTTTCTCCATTTAATCTGGCCCTTAGTCTTGGACTTATGTAAGCTTGCTGTCCATTCTATCAGTCTTTCTACATAAGATTTCAACTGTAGGTTATTTTGAAGCAAGAAGGCATACGTGATTATGAATCACGTATCCCCGAGGGGCCTGATTTGAGAATGGAAGAGGCTAGTTTGAGAGACAATTGCAAAGAGATGCTTTTGTTCTCAGGATCTTTCGGAACGCGTATTTAAAGCTCTGAAATAATACAATAGAGATACGAACATCCGTAGTGGGATTTTGAAAAAGTACATTTCAATTGCAAAGTGATTTGCCAAGTTTGGTTGCTTTAATATGCTGGAATTTGGTAAATATGAGTGGTGAGTCGGAAGAGATTTTTATTGATGTCGAATCGAATCCGACTGAACAGGTGATAAGTATATAAGTTCTCTTCACACCTACCAAAAGGTTTGTTGAAAAGATAAAGAGTCTGCTTCGGACGTTTTACAAAGAAGCAAGAACTGCTTCATGAACGGCCAGCAACTAAGGAATTTAAGGTAGACAATAGTGTACTTGATGTTTCTTTTTCTTTTTTCAAATTAGCAGGAAGATAAGGAGTGGTGCGGGGAATATTACAGCGGAATATTTGGTGGGAATGTCAGAGGGGAATATTAGAGGGACATATTAGAGGGGAATATTAGAAGGGATTATGAATTCATTGTTATACTAGTGTTTTTCTTCATTTGTTTATAGTCCCGCATTCCCCGTTTACTGATGGAAAGTGCCACCAGCCTCTTAGAGAGTAAATTGACAGAGGCTTTTGAATATATTCGCCCTAATAGAACAAAGGAAACTGAGCCATGTGGAATATAAATCTAGTTATAAAATATTATTCCGGAGAAAATCAGCACACAAAATCGTTTAGTGGAAATACCGTAATCGTTACCAATTTAGTGACGAGTTCAAAACTTGGTTGGGCGCCAAAAATTGTGTCACTAACTCCCTCGCCTGTACGTCTAGCTTTACAATAGTGAAGTCTGAGCAGTCTTCGAAACACATCCAAGCAAGGTGTGGCATGAAGGGAGGAGCAGAGGTATCTCACGTCTCGCCATAGAAAAAAGAATAAGAAAAAGCAGCATTAGGCTTGGTGAGAAAAAGTTGTTTCCCTGTGCGGGTTTCACAAGTAAATTGCATTCTTGTGCATCAAACATAGGGTGGTGCCAGGGGTGGTGCCAGGGGTGGTGTTAGGGTTAGAGCTACAGTTAGTTAGGGTTAGGGTTTAAGGTTAGGGTTTAGGTTTAGGGTTTAGGGCTAGAGTTAGGGTTAAGGTGAGGGTTGGGGTTTGCCCACCTGTCTGGGATGTTATCCCTGCTTAGGGGAGTTCCTGGTGCTATCCCTAATCAAATATCATAAAAGTATCTAATCGTTCAATTTTTAAGTTCTCTGTGGGGGAATATTAATCAGTTTTCAGACGTTCTTTCACCATAGGTGCCAGGAAACAATGAATAACTTTGTTATATATAGAACAGGGCCCAGCCCAGAGTATAAGATGTTGCACACCACAACGACACGTCAGTAAACATGTTTTAAAACTTTTTGACTTACCTCTTTTACTATGGCGATACATTTAAGAATTCTGAAGTGAGCTCTGATCTTTATATTGCGATTGCGCTTTCCGCCCGGAAAATCATTAGTCAAGAATAACTTTGTTATTTAATTTTGTTGTTTTTTTCTTTCTATTTTTTTCAGATGCGATATAAGGCCAACATACTCCTGTGGTACACCTTAAATAGTATTAGAAATTTTTACTTCCATTCGAAGTTGACGCAGACAGTTTCCAACATCCCAGTTACCACCTGGGAAAAGAGCTTGAATTCAGCTCCAATACAGCAGTTAAAAAAATTTATGTCTCTTGTTGGAAACTTAAACAGAGATGTATCCTTTCAAGTTTCAACTACATTTTACGGCGAGGTAGCACCAAAATGACAGCGGTGTCCAAATGCAAACGAATGAGTCGACTGGCCTCTCCATTACTGGGTTGCGTCGCCACACTATATTTGAGTCGCGGGAAGTGCTCCCAAAGGTGCCCATTGACCTGTATTTTTAACAGATTTTTTTTTTAATCAAAATTGTTTACAAAATACTTTTTTCTCAATCAATTTACATACTGCGTGCTTTCCTTCCTTTAAATCATTGGTTGTGGTTTATCATAAAATCAGTTGTGTAAGGAGAATTCGATTAAAAATATCAGTAGAAAGTAAACGAGTCTTCAATTCATTGTTTTGCCCAAATGTCAAACACTCGTTCGGTTTTCAAGTGTCAAGGTAATATGTTAGCATTGCTTCGTCCCGTAAAAAGGTCCATTCCGGAGACCATTATACGACATTTGATTGTTCGTTGGTAATACCCGAGCCAGCAAAATGGACCAGGGATTGCTGTCATGAACACAGGGACGTAAAGCTGACGCCATCATTTTGGTGGCAATTTTTGGTTGTCAACTAGTCGTATCTTGGTCAGTAAAGGAAGAAGCTCCTTCACACAAAACCTCCCACATAAACAGAGACGTAAGAACCAACTTCAAGTTGTGGGCGCAAGGTTTTATGGGAACTTGTATACGGAATGGTTAGATAGTGTTTAATTACATATCCCAAGTGTAAACAATGTGTTTGCGAAAAGAAAAGGGTACTTTCACTGTAAAATGTGTACTTCGTGTGGGATACGTTCTCTCTGTGCTCCTCCCCGTTCCTACGCCTTTATTTATAAAACAATGTGTATCGTGCGCGAGCTTTGATTAGTTAATACCATTGTTTTAATCAAAGTACGGAAACACGGAAATTTTCCCGCCAAAAGCTTGCCGAGGTTTGTATTTCACGTTCAGTCTTATTTTAGTGATGAAAATGTATAGTTTAAAGATAAAGGTAATGGTCGTTATTTGTACAGGATAACCCTATCAGCTAGCAAAGCTGTTCTCTCTAGAAGTACAGTAAAGGCAACCCCTCATGGATTCACTGTTAGAATAGGAAGAAAGCGGAGTACTCAGAGAAAAATCTACGATGCGTGGTAGAGTCAAACTGGACAATACTCTTCTCATATGTGACCAAGGTAGCTTTTGGTGGTGTTTATACGGTAGCGAACCAGTCCCCCCTCCCCTCATTAGGACAGGTCCATTATGCCGCGATCTCGCCTTCGTGTGAAATCCCTTGTAAAATTTGTTTTCGTTTACATGAAAGGAGGATCAGCCCTTCTAAGCGAGATCTCGCTATTGACTAGCCGAGATCTTGTCTAGGAGGGCTGGAAACTTTCCATGTAAACACACTTAGAAGGGCAGTCCCAGTGAACTTGATTTCGACATCTAAAATACTAACTGGTCAATGGAGAAGAAATAATAAAGCCGAGCAAAAAACACGCAAAATAGGCATATTTAAAGGTTTATAGTGTAATTCTAACGTTTCGTTGCTGCACGCAACGTGGAGTTTCAGAGTATCAACGTTGCAGTTTCAGTCTCCTGCGCGGGCTTCTACTTCAGTTTTAGTCTTCCACGCGACATTCTACATTTTCTGCAGAGTTTTCTTTGAAAACATACACAAAACATTTCTTGAAAAGACAGAATGAATTTCCAAACTGATGAAAAATCTAATAAAATGGTCTCGAAAAATTACTTGAGGAAACTACTAAGTGCACACTTTCCTTTTGCCATAAATTTACCATCTTTAGACACTTTAGCACACTTCTTAGGACACACGGCAGTAATGACTCCTTTAAAACACTCGAACATTTAAAACTGGTCCAGCAATATTTCGTCTGTGCACTTTTTCCATGGTTGTGAATGTTTTCGAAGTCAAACCAAATAAAACTCGAGAAGATGACTGAAACTGACGTACAAAATTACACCCCCCCCCCCCCCCCCTCATGGTCGGCCATCTTGGCTTCACTTTTTGCCCGGCCAAATGACTGGGAGTTAGCATTCCAGACATAGAAACACTGACCTATAAATAACTCGACTGCTTGGTCTCATTATATTTGACTAGCGAAAAGTGTCCCCAAAGGGATTGCGTCAGCATTGCAATTTAGAGTACTTCAGCTAATGGCAGTGACCTGCGACCCTTGCTTCTAAAAAAATTGTGGGCGATTTATGAATCCTTTTACTAAATATTTTTAGTAAATATTTTTTCAATATCTTGGCTCTTAAAGAGTGTTTGTCTCTTTTTACACGATTGGCTATCAGAAATTATGGATTCAAGAATTTTAAGAAGTATTTCCTCAACAGTATTAGTGGAAAGTAAATGAGTTTTTAATTCATAACTCCAATTAATTTTCGCTAGTGACAAATGAACTTATCGTTCGTTGTTTATGAGTATTTTGTTTTCTGCATAAACGAAGGCCCTTTTGAAAGACAACTTACATGTAGCAAAAAAACGGTAGGTCTAAGGTAAATGTTCCAGGTTAGTAAACCATGAAATGAACAGGTATTACAACTCAGTGTATTTTTAAATAACTTTCGCCATTTTAAATTTGGCAGCAAAAAGAGCTATGTAGCATTAACAGCAAACAATGAACAAAAAACTTTTGTTTTTTGCTACCAGAAGGATACTTTCAACTCTTTTCTGTCTTGAGTACTGTCTTCGTCCTTCACCAAGTAGTTCAAACAATGTTTCGACAAATTAAGCGATTGTCTAACCTATTCTTCTCCAAAACTATCTGAAATTTCAAACACGTCTTTGTTTTTCAAAGGATTATCTGAACATCGCTTCCTCCCGTAAAACAGACAAGTCCATACAATATAACAAGACGTTTGATTGGTCGTTAATAGCAGTCTAAGCTAACAACACTGACCAGTGGTGGGTACCATGAACACAAGGACCCATAAATGAGGCCATGTTGTTGGGGGCGTTGTTTAGGGGTCCTCCAGTAATCCAGTTATATATAGGTCAGTGTATGGAAATCGAGTTCATTGGGCTGCCCCTCCTATAACGCATGCGTGCTAGATCCAGTCCTGCTAGAATGTCCAGAAAGTTCCCATGCAAAGGCAAGGTGAAGTTCAGTCCTCTTACTATCGTTAGCCTTACCAAGAGGACTGGCTCGCCTTCATAGAAACACCCCCTTAGAGTTCGAATGCAATTTGAAAAAAAAAAAAAAACAAAAAAAAACCGTATAAAAATAAGTCTTTCAAAAACAATCAAAATAGCATGATTCCAAAGGAGCTATTCTACTGGAGGTCTTTGAAATATTAAAGAAGAGAAAAGAAATCAAAATTTATTATTTTTGGGGACGATGGTTGCTAATGGCCAGCCCCAGCCACGCCAGTCACAAGGCCTGTGAACTCTTGTACAACTACAGTTGGGGATTTTTACTTAACAAATAGCAACATGCTCGAGTGTCTCTGTGCTGTGATAGAAACATGAATGACATCGTTTCAACTGGAAAAATACCTCGTGCAAACATGAGACGTAGCCGAGTATCTTCTGGTATTATTTCGGTTGAAATGACAACATTCATGTTTATATCACAGTACGGAGATACGATTACTATTTTCTATTTATTTTATAAAATAACTAGGTTTTTACGAGTTTGCGTGATGTCATCCATGTCTCTGTTGTCTGAGAGAAAATGAGGCTAGTCCAATCAGAGCGTGCGAGGACGCCTGTTATTTTATAAATTCCGACCTTCTGTTTTCTAAGGATAGTAAGGGATTTAAAAGGATGTACAAGAGGCACTAGTGAACTGAGAGATTATTGCAGTTGAATGGCGATGGTGTCCACGGTTAAGAATCCTGATATTGTTATTGCGTTTGAAAGAAATATTTTGAAATAACATCGAGAACAGCCGATGGAAAGAACGTCTGTACTTTGGCAATCTCCAGCCATAGATGATCGGGTTTAAACCAAAGTTTAAGGCAAACAACGGGAGAAGTCGAAGAGGAAGAGTGCTTGATGTGTCTTTTAAAAACAGTAACTGATAAACGATCATCAGAGGTAAAGCTGTAATGATGAGAAGAAGTACCAGAAGAAGCACAACTATGGTCAGTTTCATCTCCTGTTTAACAGCCATGGTGCTCTCTCGCTGGCTCTGCTTACGACGCAGTCTCCATAACTTTAAATAAAACACAACCACTACGAAGATGCAGACTTCAAGGACCGACGACAAAGAAAAAACATAAAGACCAATATTTTTCGTTGGCATCGCGATAAAGGAAAAAGACGACAAGACCCAAATTGCAAAAATGACAAACAACGTCCTTTTCTTAGTAACTATTCTACCCGCTGACCAAATGTACCTTATTGCGATGTACCTCTCACATGACAGAACAGCTATAGTTAGGAACGATGCAGTATAACCAAGCCATATCGTCGAAAATACTACTTGACTCATTACAAGTGGCTGCCATTGCCAGATCTCGGTCGCCCAAATCAGTATCATTGCCCCTGTTAGAAAATCGGCCACAGCAAGGTTGATAATGAGGGCAGAGGAAACGTTGCGCAAGCATCGCAGAGGATCTACCACAAACACGATCACAAGGACTCCATTTGCAATCATTGCAAAAGAGCTCACGAATATGATGAAGTAAATGTTAACCCTAAAAGCCATCACATCGTCACTGCTGGCATTGCTGAATGCAGTTTGATTTGGCAAGCTCGGAGTCGTTGCACTCTAGTGGGAAAGAATGAAGCTCGATTTAGTGGAAATCTAGAATGATAGTCAACCCCATTCCTTTTCTCCGCAAAGGTAACTTTGGGGCGTTTAAAGCTTTAAAAAAAGCTCATTAACTGATTTTTGTCCGTATCCGAATTTTTCATTTTAACATGACTAACGCCAGGCGATTTTAATCGTGAATGGAAGACGTCTTGGAAATCCTGTTTAGACCACATATAGACTAGGCTTTTTTGGGTCTGTCGGGGTTGGGGTGGAGAGGCAGAAAGTACCCGCAGTGAATACCTCAAAAACCACCTGCCGTATGATAATGAATTCTCACAAGAGGATGGTATGCTAAATCTAAGTATATTTTACAATTTTGTTGTCATGGCAACACATTCTGATGTCATTGTGACGTCATCAGTTGTAAAAACCTTAAAATTTAAGAAATCCAAGATATCTTTTTAGGTTTATTTCTCATATTTTCATTTAACAAAGGTAAAATTATCATGTAAATAGTTCAATTTCTCTTTACGGGGAAGTGTTTCATTTTTTAAGGTTGGTATTGTTAATAAGTGAAAAATTGCCATTGAATTACCTATTTTTACAATCTGTTTTCCAGCAACAAAAATTTCAGAACATTATGAAATTGAATCAAAATGACTCCTATTGTCTCCAAGTACGCTTGGAGTTATTGTAATAATAAAGACATCTCCATAAACAAAAATATTCAACATTCGATGGAAGCCGCCATCTTTGACACCGGTAATCTCAACTTATAAGCTATTGCTAAGAACTATTAATAATTACCTTGTAACTGTATGTTTGCCACAAAAAGAACGCGTTGTTGCCGTTTTGTAAGACTTAAGGCAAAAAAGGCGAACATAAAATATACTGGAAAGAAAACCTTTAAGAAAACACTGTGTCAAAATTTATTGTTACTACGTGTTCTAAAATACTCCATAACTTTTTCTGGCCGAATATTTTATCACGGTTTTCCCAACCCGTAAATCCAAGTGATTGTTGAGAAAATTCGTAAAATTTTAGCTCAATAACTTTAATTGTTGGTGAGATATAAGGATTTAAATTTGCGGCATACACTTTCCTCCACCTCCCCTCAATCTAGATAGGGCTAGAATGACCCTGGAATTGATGGTCTTCAACCAGTGAACTCGATTACGTCACATTCAGTCCTTTTCGCGGTCTTGTGCTTCAGTTCCAGTCCCTTACACGACTTTAATTTTTAGTTTAGAAAAAATGCTCAGACGAAGATTTACTGGACCAATTTTGCATTAACGAGTATTTAAAAGTATTCATCATTACCATGTGGCCTAAGAAGTGTGCTAAATTGTCTAATTAAAGGTGGTAAACTAACGGTAAAAAGTGGACTTGCATTTAGTATATTCCTGAAGAAATTTTTCCGAACCGTTTTATCAGGTTTCTCGTTAGTTTAGTAATTTATTTTTCGTAAAAATATATAACCTGTAACTCGGTTTGCCTTTGTAGAAATATATTGAAAATTCTTAAACTCATTTCTATCATTTGAAGACATGTTTTGTGAGTATTTTCAAAGAAAACTCTTCAGAAAATGTAAAAAGTCACGTGGGAGACTAGAACTAACGTACAAGACCGCGTAGGGGACAAAAACTGACATACAAAATTGCTCTCCATGGGCGGCCATCTTGGCTCCACATTTCATTGTCCAGTTAACAATCCAGATATGGAAATCAAGATCATTGTCTCCAACAATATCCCTCTGAAATTAAACTCAGCCATTCCTGAAAGAAGGCGCTTGTGACGAACTTGTGACTGTAGGAACATCAGTGGCGAAAGAAGGGGGTGACCGTAGCCCCCAATCATCTTCTTAGCTATAGTTTGTCCGTCGGAAATCCGTTGTAAAAACATATGTGAAGGGGTATTTCAGTTCAGATTTTAGTGTTCTAAAATGCTGTTGCAATTGCTTCCTAGGAGAATTAACCATTAAAATTTTTTGTAGGGAATGCGGGAAACCACTGCTAAAGATGTTAGTCTTTGTACTCGAAAGTCCCTACCAGTGCTACTGTTTTGCAGATTGGTCTAAATCCAAGCAGAAGCAGTTCAGTGCAAACTAAAGTGTCTTCAACGATTAGAGTTTAGTCTCAGTTATCTTGCCTCATCCTCCCAACAGACTCCTCCTAACGCCACTAATGAACAGTGTAACTGTTTTGTTGACAAATTTGTTAGTGACCATATGAGATATCAACCTTTAAGATACGTTTAGTTTAGTGTTGATAATAATTGTTAATTAAGACTATAAAGCACACCAGTTATCAGGTTTCACTTAGTTTTTAACCACGAGGAACAACCGGAGAATGCGTATAGGACAACTTGGGGAACACGTTGAGTTATTTCAGATAAAACGAGGACACCCGTCACAAAAGTAAGTAAGAAGTTGCTATATGGAATGACTGACTGTACTTACACCTGAATAGGATATCGCTTAAAGTTTACATTTGCATTTAATTTTAGATCGAATAATGAAAATACTAGTGTCATTACAAATGCATATTATACGATTTGTAGGAGTCCTTGTTAGACTGAAATATGGTCAATATCCTGTGGTCCAAACAGTGAGGTCCTGCATGGGCAAAACTGCTCAGGAAATATTGTTGCAGATATTAACATTGCTTCCTTGCTATGTCTCCAGTGGCGTAGCCAAGGGGGAGCAAGAGGGAGCGGTCCTCCTCCCCAATCGCCTCTATGGTCATCCAAGAGAAAATGTTAAATGTGCAGAGAGATTTATGGGGGAAGGGGTTTCTGCTCTTATTGCGTGGTCAGCTGAGTTAACATGCAGTAATTGTTACCTTATTGGATGACATGACAAAATTTTCAATTTTCATGGTAAATTTTCGGTTCATTCTCCTTCAAAGATTGTGGAAAAAGAGTGGATCATACACTACATATGATTAAGTAATTCAAAGGTTCTATGGCGACATTAATTCTTCAGAGGGGTCCGATATGTTTCTGTAAGAATTGCTGCGCCCCAAAGTTCAAACCCTGGCAACACTACTGAATGTCTCTCGAACATGGCAAACTGAGAAAGAAATATTTTGTGAGGAACATTCAAGAACAGTGTAAATTATTGTATACAGTGCAGTGTATACAGCGAAACCCTGGGTACTAGGCAACATTGGAGAACAAAGAAACAATATTTCTGAAAAAGAAATCAAGGCTGGAAAGAAAGAAAAATGTTTCGGAATTCTCTGAGAAACATTTTTTGCACAGTAAATTTTGCTTCCACAACAACAGTTTCCTCGGATAGGCAAATGGATAAATATCTGAAGAAAACTCGAAAATCTCAAATGTTTCGGCAACAATGTTTCCACGTTTTCCTACTGCTAAAATTTTCTCTGTTGTTTAGTCTGACGAATCAGCAGCCTTTCACAGACAAAATGTTATTCAGGTAAGTAATGTCATGATCATAATACATGCCACAATACAGGGTGTAGGAAGCTAGTCGAAGTTAGGGGGACTGGGAGCAAAATTTAAGTTCAAGATGAGCTTTTTCGGGAAATGTTTACAACTTTATTGTTGACAATGCTGATACAATACTTACAATTCTATATCTATGGTAAGGAACATTATGGAGGCTTGCTAATTTATTCATTACAAGACTAAAAATGTTTTTGCTCTATTAACCTTTAATTTCAACGATGCTAAACGTGATCATGCGTTCATCAGTTTTAATGGCATCTGTGGGCAACTCTCGAGTATGATAAAGCATCAACTATTGTTAATGCTATGCACAGTGGATTAGATTTTTAAATATTGTCTAGTTTAATTTTGAAACGCAAGTGCGTGCGATGGTAAAAATTAAAAAATAAACACTTTGCATATTGTTACCATATTTGTTTGTAAGTGGGGCCGATCAATATTCTGGCCTTCCGAAATATAATGTGGGGGATCTTAAGCCCCCGTGCCCCTCCGCTTCCCACGCCACTGCCACAATAAAAGAAATCATGGAGAAAAAATCGTCATGCATCTGTTTTTGAATTTCAAAATGTAATCATATACCTTACATACCAGATAGTTTTTTTTAAATATTTGCCATTATAAGTTTAAAAACTTAAAGAAGGTTTTTACAGCTGGATTTTAAGCACTTATAACCTTGACATATACGGACGTAACAAGTTGTTGAACGTTAAGGCGCTGTGTTTGAAAACATGTGGAACAAAGACTTGTGCAAGGGGCCTAAATACGAGCTAGAAGGGTGTATTTCTTACGTTCGTTTTTCTTAGTCTCAAAAATTAAACCCAGGCCATGTGGGTTGATTAAATTGTCTCAATAGTTAGTCACTTTGAACTCAAAATAGTGTTTGTGTCTTCAAAACGTAAAAGGTAGTCGAAATTATTGTGCTAAGACGCATTCACATTAATTTTCATCAAATTAAAAGTTGAAATATCAGCATGAGATATTAAGATTGTCATGCATTATTGTTTTCAAAATTAAGTCAACATTGTTAAAAAACATAAGAAAATATATGATTAAGTTTTGATATCCAAGTCGTTTTAACTTAGTTTATCTTTTGGCGAACTTGGTCTACCTTTATTTTTAAAATCATTTCCACCACCCTTAAACTGTTTTTAATTATCAATATTAAACATCAAAGTCTTACAGATGCTGATCCTTTCAAAGAAACAAACAAGTCCTCACGCACCGCAGACTGACAAAATATCAATCGAATTCGCTCGGGGAAAGAAAGAAAATCTAACCCGCATTTGTTCTAAGAACAGAGACAGTTGTTGAAGTGTAAATACTACTAACAGAGAGCAGTTTTCTATTATCCAGATCATGTTTCCGTTGACCGTGGGCAAACCCAGATTTGTTTTTCTTTATTTGCTATAATATCAAAATATAGTAGTTGAGTATTTGCCAGACTTAAGTACTCTGTGATTAGCTATTTTAAGAAATGCTCTTGAAAAGTGTCCTGCTTTTGGGATCTATTTAAAACTTTGCTTTCCATGGAAGAATATTGATCGAATGTAAACAATCCCACGTTGTAAGCAGAGGCGTAACCAGTTTCTTACTCCTGGGTAGGCAAAATCAGAAAAATATTCCTCAAAATGAGTTTCAAACGTGAAGTCCGAGAGAATCTTTGCAGGGTTCAAGGACCAGCCTTGAGGGTCCTCGAGGGATCCAGGGAAGGTTTTGGTTAATCGAATTCTACACTACTTTTACCATAGGTTTTAAGCCTGATTTATTATTGAGTTAATTGCACCGTATTCGTTGCATAATTATATTGCACGGCAGATTTTCTACGATATTTTTTTTATTTTCCTTTTTTCTCCTTCGTTTTTTTCTCCATTTTTTCCCTCTTCAGCCCTTCCTTCATTTCCTTTTCCTATTTACATTTATCTCTTCATTTACCTTTCTGTTCTTTCTTTCTTCCTTCCTTCTCCCCTCAGTTTTCTCATATATTCCTTAATTTTTCCTCAGGGATTTTATCCAGGTGGGTAAGCTGCCAACCCAGGAAAACCCCAGTTACGCCACTGGTTGTAAGACCTCGTCCGAATGAAATGTGAATGTTTAAAAAATATTAATCATATTTTATCTCCATCATTTATCAACATATTTTTACACTGGTTGCAGCTGGAGCAGTTGCATGGGTAAAAAAGTCTCTCATGATAAAAAGTCTCTCATGATAAAAATGTCTCTCATGATAAAAAAGTCTCTTGGGGTGAAAAAGAAGAATAGGTGGGATTTCGAATGAAGTCATAATGGTAATGATAATGATCGTGATCATGGACATGATAATGACAATGACAGCGATAACGATGACGATAACGATAACAATAATGACAACGATAAAGAAAACGACAACGACAATGACATCGATAACGATAATGATAATGATAATGGTAATGATAATGGTAATGGTAATGATAATAATAATGATGATAGTATAATAATAATAACAACAATAATTACAACTGTAGTGAGTGTTGAATTATTGGATTATTAAAAGGGAAGTATTGCGCAAGTAGTTCTGGACGTTTAAATAAGAAAACAAGGAGCTAATTCAGTAAAAAAACTTTGTGTTTCAAAGAAGAAAAACATTTTGTTAAACTTTCCATGCATGCAGCTGTCATGTAAAAACGGCAAATCAATAATAGAAAAAATGAAAGTCCAAACCAATAAGATAATAAAGAACAAAGGAAAAAGTTCGTGCATGAAAGGCTTAATGGCAAAGGAAAATCACACTAAGATTTGTCAAATAATAATAATAATTAGAACTAGCTATGACGTCCGCTTTCCTTACTATGGTAACTCCACCAACAAGTGAGTCACTACCAGATTGCCTTGGACCTTTCACTAGCGACATTTTCAAGTTAGAGAGTCAGTGAGAAACATACCGGACGAAAAGCATCTCGTAAACTCAATATTTGAAAAATTAAAATGAGACTAAAACATTCATTACAATAGCCTGTAATCATGATCTTGTTGCATTCATTGCCCAGTTTTGCACTAAAATTTTTCGAGCATGGAATTACAAAAATTTTGCGGTCTTGAATATTTAGTTTTGCGAGAAGTTGTTTTTCCGAGTATATTTCCGGCATCTGTTTAGGTTGACATGGCTTCATCACAAACTTTCACAAAACATTTTTCACCTACGCGTCGCTGACCATGGTGAACATTAGAATAAGATTTTTCATTTGCGCGTTCATCGCGACAGTTTACGATATGACGTACGCGTTGTTTGCGAATGTCTGTGATGACGTCATCGTTAATTGCTTACATCGTTTCCGCTGAATCTAAAGGCCTTTATTCTTCCGTAATTTTTGGCGAGAATTAGGCTACGATTTTGCAGGAATATTTATCCTCCAGCAGACAACAATTTGAAGTCGATTGTTGTAAACCACAGGGATTTCATTGCACTTTGCCGGGCGACCGTCGTTATTATTGTTGCGATTTGGGCAGCAGTTTCTGCTGCGATTTTAATTGGTGATTATATGAACAAAACAAAATCTGCTTGTTTTTCCTTGATAGGTTTTTACGTTTTGGCTTTTATGTCATTTTTCGTAAGTAAAGAGATGACGAAATGTTGGGAATTGCTTCAAACAAATTTTGGATAAGATTTCGTGAGAAAATCGTACGTTAATTCGAACAAGTTCGAGAAAAGCCACAGTAGATAAACCGCCAAGGTGTCGCCGTGAAATTGTCGCTAGTTTACACAAGCGAATTGAAGTTGCAGTCGGGGGCGCGATAAAAATCGCATCATAAGGCGTTTGTGCAAATGTGCCTTTACGATCACATTGAGATCAATGGCAAAAATTTAAACGGATGGAAGGATAATAAGTAAACAAATATTCAACCGGTATCGCAACGATATGAGGGAAGCATTGCTATGGGAAAAACATATCTGGAAGACCATCTCTGTAATAACGTATTTTCATCAACAATTCGTGATACTCTTAGGAAAATTTCACTCGGTCATTTGACATGTGAGAACGACTGAAACTAGAATATTTTCTCCAGTGAAATATCCAGAATTGATGCGTGAAATCATAATAAAATATTTCGAAATTTCACATGTCAAAACAAACTCTATGTAAAATAAACAATGAAATATGGCTTTTACCTTAAGTTACTGCTAACCTGAAGTGTAGAGGACTTTTAAAATCAACGAAACATGTATTTTATGAATAAAATTAAAGACTCGCATCAGAAATTTTTATTTTCTAATAAGGAATTAAAGCATTTTTTCGCACGGAAATATTATTTGATATAAAAAATTAGAAGTAATTCTCTGTATTTGGAACACCCGATTCATTCTCAGCCGGATTCCTGAATGGGCCGTCTGTTAACCCTTTTCGGTCCGTACCCGACTTTTCGATCATACTCTAGCTAACGCCAGACAATTTTTCTCGACAATGAGAGACGTCTTGGAAGGAAAAGGATTATACGTAGCAGGGAAGGAGCTTGCAATGGTTTTCACTGGACAAACGACAATAAACGTCATAAGCATCATGTTTGATACTTATAACTTGTTTTATGACCCTTAAAACGCTCCAGTTCTCCTAAAACGACTGCTGTCTCTGGGTGAATTCAATCTTAAGTAACAGCTTTTTTCAATCCGTGAGCTGACGTCTTCTTTAAGACGTCACAATGGTTTGGGTAAAGTTGTGTGCATAACGGTGACGGTGTTGAGAATATTCTGGAAAATAAAAACTACTCATTTTCTTTGTCTTGCAAGAATTCTTTTGTTTAAAGGACGTTGATCGTTGATTTTCACGTCGTAGATCTTAAGACCCCGATGCTTTTTTTATCAGAAGATCAAAGAACTGATCTTCCGATAGCAAGCGACGATCGTAAAAGCTGGTGACGTAGTTTGAATATTTTTAAGGAAGAGCAGGGTAAACAAAACAAAAGTCTCCAGGTTCATTGATATTTTTTATCGACCAGAATAACAGGTACTTTTTAAGAGATTTAAAAAATAGAAAAAAAAATTAGCATCAGCAGACATGCTTACTATCATTAAAAATCCAGTGTCCGTTTCCCGACAGCTTCGACTGTAACGGCCTTTTAGAGTGTTTGGACTGTTGTTCTCAATAACCATTTATCAATGTGTTGGTGGGATAGTAGGTCTTTTTTGTTTGTTATACAATTTCTCTTTCACATAATTTTATCAAACTAAAGGCATAAAGATCTTAAAGGCGCTGGCGAGACAACTTTTCAGAAACCCTCACAGGATTTTAAACCCCGAAAGTTATGTGCTCCGTTGATACAATCGCCGAATTATTTGGCGTCTGAGAGTTAATTAAAAAGGAAAAAAAACTTTTGCCCGACTTAATTTGCCAACGAAATGACCCGACAAAATTAGCTGGGAGTAGCTCCCCAGCCACCCGACCACTAAGCCACTATATTCGATGGAAACAGCTGTGAGATATTAACTTTAGTGGAGATTTCTGACGAAGGGCCTTCGCTCGAAACGTTAGAAAACCACTCTTCACATTTCGGCACTACTCAGACCTTTCCGATTATTTCACTAAGATTTCAACAGTGCCTACGCAGCACTCTATTTTATTTCATGGTTTTAATCTTCTCTTTCATTTTCTCCGAGTAGCGTAGGTTGTCTTAAACGTTTTCGTGCTTATTAACAAGATATACGGAAACTTGAAAACGTTCTGCAGCTTGCATAGTGTAAATCGTTAATTAGTCGACAAAGACGTGGTCTCCTAATAAATTACATTTCAAAGCGCTTATGAAAAGCGTATGAAAAATACGTAAAAGAGTAAGTTGAGCTTTTACACGTCGTTCGAACACTGCCTACGCGCCGCTCTGCCTTTATATCAATAAAAAAACATACATTAAGGAACCCTTGGTGTCGTTGTTTACCCAATATTTAGAAATGTAGTATAGTTTATGACAAATCGTCAACTCTAGGTCTCTCGTATTTTACTCTTTTTTAGGTGCTAAGCCTTACTATATCTGACGCAGGTTATGTAATGTTATGCACCTTATACCATGTTGCTACGTTGGTATATCTCCCTTCGACGATCCTAGGATCGTCACTTGATATATCACTTAAATACCTCCTTCCCATAAAATCCTTACTTAATATTTAGTACACGGATTTTCCTCCTTGTTCTGTCGTCTTTTTATTTTCATAGGATTGAGTTTATTAATAAAATATCATTTAAAGGGAAAGTGATATCAGTTGGTTGAGGCAACTGGTGTTGGAACTTTCACAATTTTTTTCATCTTCTTTTTAAGATGAAACGAAACAGACCTTAATGAAATGAATCGTAAATCAGAACTCTTTCTGAAGTTAGGTAGTTTGGCTGACATTTGATATTAAACTAGAATTTTGGAGCCTGGAAAAGTCCGCGACTCAATGATTGTGAATAGCCCTCCATTAAAATTTAATGAGGTACTCATTTTCTTGGACTAAAAGTTTAATCCACTCGAGCGAAGCACAAGAAAATGTTCACAGGACAATTTATGACATATTGTATAAAAACAATAAACCATAAGCTCAGACATCTGCTTTTAAAACATAAGTTGCTGTAACACCAGGTAATTTTTACGCAGCAGTACTCAAAATGTTGTGATAAAATGCAATAAGGAAAACAAAAAATTGCTTTTAAGATGTAAGTTACTGTCACACCAGGCAATTTCTTATGTAACGGTACTCGAAATTTCGTGGTCCAACAAAATTACGACAGAAAGAACTGATTGTTTTTGATATATGTTACAGTGACACCATGCAATTTTTTACACACTAGTACTGGAAATTTTGCGGTGCAACTGAGATTACGACAGAAAGAACTGACTGCATAGCATCAGCCCTCTACTGTGATGAGATGCAGCGTTTTCACTGCGCCAATTGTTTAGTTCCACTTTCGGCAATGCTCTACGCAACAAAATGTGGCGAGTTTGTTGCTAGCGGTGGGTATCACACTTTTGCTAAATTCAAGAAATTTTGCTTCGCAACCCGAGCAAAAAAATCATGACATTAGCCAGATTCCATACAATTATTTTAAGCGCTACTAAATAACTTTGGTTGTATAATTTGCACAGTTCGTTATAGTGAGTCGAAAACAACAGCACTTAGCACTTATGCATAACATTTCCGCCGACGACGCGGAATTTTAATTTCAAGTGCCGTCGTGAGAATTTACGATTGGCGGCCAATAATCGCTTTAAAAACTAAAGTAGATGTTGATGGCGGCAGCGAAGACACAACAGCTGCTGATGTACATCTCAGATATGAAAAAAACCTAAACATGTAATTACAAATATCGAAAATCTTGGTGAATTTTTTAAAGCTGCTTACGCATTTCATGATAAAGCAAATTTCGGTAGTTTGAAATGCAAGGATTTCACATGAGATAGCCTTTTTCAGTAAACAGGATTTAATGGAAGAATTAAATATAATGGCGCGATATCCCTTGTTTCGGTCTGAAGCATTTTTACTCCAGAAAATCGGCAAACTAATAGCTTTCCTTCTCGAAGATTTGATTCGGTTGAAAATACAATTTTTATTAGAATTAAGGTAAAACATTTTTCTAGAGAGCGTTATATGAGACTGTGCTATTTTGTATATGGAGGATAAATGTGATATTAATTTCGAGAAAAAAACGTGCATATCACTCTTCTGTTTTTGTAGTTTGAATTTACAAATGATGTATACAACATTTCTTGAATAATGAGGTATACTACATTGCTCTTTTGACCAATGGAAGTTTTCAACCTTAGGGATAAGGGGTCCATTTAAAAAACAGCTGCTGGTAATAATTCTCAACAGCTCAGTTAACTTCTAAATTTTCAAAAATACAATAACTGACATAAACAAGTTAAAGGTGAAGAAATACTTGACTTTCCACTGACACGAATATTGAGTAATCCCAATGGAAAGTAAAGCAAAAAACGTTCATTTTATTTCGACATGGAGCAAGGAATATTAGTTCTATTTACATGATTTCGTCTCGAATGAATTAAAATCTCGATAAAAATGACAAGTCAGCTTGACTTGAATTACGTTTACTTCTTCATCTATCTCCAGCCATAACTGAGGTTATATTTTGCTACTTTCGTGGCAACTTTATTTTTTTTTTTTTTTTTGCAAATACGAGGACAAGATGCTGTCCAAGAGGTTTGATAAGACCAAACCAAGAACCCTTTAACAAGATCTTAGGGTGGCAAATGCAATATTGAGTAAATATGACAAGTTTTACAAAGAGCCAATAGGTACGAATGTTTCTCTCCCAAAAATGTCAAAAAAATAATAAAATCAAAACCGACACTTCTCAAGGAAATCTTTAAGGTATTTCATGTATTTATTGAGACAAGTATACGCGCTTAAATCTATGAAACACTATTCAAACATTGTATGTTTAACTTGAACGCTATAGAACCATGCCTTTTAGTTGTAACTTGCAAGTACGATTCTTCAGTAAAGGGGAAAGATACTTTCAGAGAAAAATCTGCATTGGAATTGTAAGGTAAGTTTAGAAGACACTGCTTCCCTAAAAATACGAATTATATTTACGATCCATTAAAAGAGCAATACTTTTACTCACCATGCTTTCAGGAAGTATGACACTCGCAAAGTCGAAGAACAGGAGAAGCAAAAGAATACGTTTTGGACTTAATCGAAGTGTCTTAAGCTCTTGCATTTTCCCGAGATGTTCAGAAGTTGGTGTCAGTGCCAGCCTGTGTGCACGGACTCCCGCGCGATCTGTTTTTAATACAATTTCGCGGCAGAAAATCAAATCACACTTACCTTATCATGATTTGTCATCGTTAAGTGTTACGACAGCGCAAAAGCCACAATTTCATTTGCTTGGATCCATAATTCCTCATTTCCAATTGGTTAGTGGTAAACGTGTTGTTCATTCTTTCAGGTCTTCGTGAAAGATTACCATACTCAACTCTGATTGATAATTATAATTATCACCTGCACAATAAACGCAGGCGTGTCGTGCTTCTAAAATGATCTCGTCTTTATGTACAAAGCAGGTATTACCTGATAAACTAAAAGTTTGAAAACTTTCTCCGTCTTAAACCTGTAGGTTTAAGCAGTGGTGTAAACTGCAGGTTAAATTCTACGGGAAAATTTGCATGCGAGTTCAACGACATGTTAACTATAATTTTTCACAAACTTATAGTCACTCTTAGTTGACTAGTATATCATACTTATATTCTAGCCAGATTTGAATAGAATAAGAAGTTTAGTGTAAGCGAACATTTTGCCTTTCGAATTAAACTATTGGCTACGGGTAGCCTGGATAATTTCGAAAAAGCTTTGAGGAAGTAAATAAGGTTTGCCTCACAGCATCACATCTGTACGGTAGGACAGGACAAGAATAAGCAAAAGAAATTAAAGTCATACGATGTAGCAACATGATGCGGTTACTACATACTTTTCTTCACCATGGCAAATGTAAATATGTCTTAACAACAGAATTCGCGCTAGGCGTATAGATCAGCGCCAACAATTGTACTTATTAGAAAATCTTATTGTGTAGAGCTACCGTTGTGCATATAAAACACGGCAAAAGGACGAGATAAACGAACATTTGGTCAATCTTTTGTTTAGTTCTCCATGGTTTTATTCTTGCAATTAAACACGTGTTTGTGTCATAATTTTATACTTCGAACACGGCTGGCTATCGTCCAAAATTTGCTTTTTCACTAGTTCCCAAATCTCACTACAATATTTTAGGGCACTACGAAATGACCCTCAAGCCTGGTTCGCACGAGCGACATAAGCTTAAGGATATGATCGAAACGAAAACAAAGCGTGGTATCTCTTTAGGTTGCAGGCTTGACTTCATTCCATTGTTTTGCCCTTTGTTTTGTCCTTATGCTTATGCTTTTGCTCACGTGTGAACCAGGCATTACATCTTGACTATTTAAACCTTCTCTCTAAGCAAATCCATCGTAGGCATGTCCAAGGTAATTCATCGTTTTTCTTTCTTCTCTGGCCAGTTAAGTTTATTCAGTCTGCTAAGTTAGAAGCTATTATCTAAGTTAAGTTTCCTGAGTCTGCTTCTCAACGTGGCTTCTGGCTTTAACAAAGCGATTGTCAAATTTGTTACCATAACAAAAGCACTGTTGTTGAGCTTGAATTTGCTTAATTTCATATTTTTGTTACGAGCGTAATGGCATTAGTCAAACTAAGCTTATTTCAACTTGTGTGATAGTCGATGCCTGATTACCTAGACAAGTTGTAATCCCGGATGAAACTGCCATAATAAAATCACGAGATAATTTTTAAGAGAGTTCCTCATGACCCTTGGCTTATATTTCAGGCTGAGCTCAAAAGAATATACATAAAGCAAATAGAGTTTGAAATCTTCCTGTGGTCTTGAGCAGATTGATTTCTGGATCAGATCCGGTTCGCGGACATGCGCCGAATAGTTAGCGTGCAGGTGTTCTGTCGTGTTATGTTTGCATCTTGCATGCAGCATATGCTTACGAGTCACCTGTTCATATGTGTTCACACATGTCAAAAATATATGTAAAAAAGATAAGGGTGGGTGACCACATTTTAGACAGGCGTAGCTTGAAGTAGCTAATCAAGATGATCTGAAACGTAGCTATGTTCAACCTCCTGCGCAAATTTTCTGTCGCAATCTTTCTATCTTTTTTTGTTTAAATCGAGTCCTATATGCATAATCATATATAATTTATGTACATAAATCATATTCTCGCTGTAACTCACGTAGTTATGCACATACACTCATAGCGCATATACTCGAACGCCCATACTTTTGTACGATTTCAAAAACCTGGTCTTATGTTGGAAGACAGGACTGTTACTTTCTCTAAACCAATTCACTAGTTCTTCCTAGCTTTCTTTGTTTGCACGTCTGACGGCTTTTCGCCACACTTTTAACAGTATTTTTCGCCACACTTTTAACAGAGGATGATATTAGAGACTTTAAGATCTACGACGACGTCCATTCAACAAAAGAATTCTTCATGCAAAACAAAGACAATAATAAAATTCTTTTATTTTCCAGAACATACTCAACACCGTCGTCGATCTGCATACAACGTCAACCAGACCGTTTTCATGTCTGAAGGACGACGCAAACTCGAGGAAATGAAAATACCTGTCTCTTAAGGTTGAATTCAGTCCGAGACTACAGTCGTTTTAAGAAAAACTGAGAGTTTTAAGAGTCATAAAACAAGCCACAAGTATCAAGCACGGTGGCCAAAAAAGTCGTGGTTTCCTTAAATACCAAAATTAGGACCCAGTCTCTTACGTTGACGTTGTAGATCTTAAGGTCCCTATTTCATAGCAGCAGGCAACATTAGGATTACTGTTATGGTGGGCTTCAAAACATATTGTAAGTATACGTGTTGGCTTAGGCTATAGCTAATACGTAACTTTCATGAGTATTTTCATCAGATTTTCTTGCTTAAATGCAACAATCCGCTTGTATATTCCACTGAGTACTTGACCAAACTCATGTTTAATTAATGATGTGTATGTCCATGCGTTAAGTCACTCGCGTGGAATATATTGCTTCTGCATATGGAGATATGACACGATTAAAACGTTGATAGCATAGTTAAGACTTATTCTAGAGACTTAAACAACGTTTCTGTTGAAATTCTCATGTCTTAAAAATCAGGCTGTTTACTTCCTCTGGATGTGGTCTTGATGGAGTGATAGACCGTTTCCAAGAAAATTCTATTAAAAATCTTCATTTTTAGTAAATCATTTAATAAAATCCTCTACTGCAATCCCCTGACTTGTTATATTGATGCGCAAGTTTGGTAAACAAACGATAGGTCATTCTAATACTTAGAAAACCTAAAATATTCTCGTTGTTTTTATCGAATTTTATACACGAACACGCATGCTCTGTGGAGATGCAAGGTTGTCGTCACGAGGATTAAAAAATAACCTTCGTAAATAAAAAATAGCTTTCGTGACTCTCTACTGCGATAAAAACATTTACGACGCTATTGAAACGGAAAAATATCTGACAACACTCCGGCTATTATCAAGTGTTCCCATTAGACATTTTTTCAGTTGCAATGACGTCATTCATGTTTCTATCAAAGCACAGAGACACTGAAGCAAATTAATATATTTTGTAAATAGAGATACGAATGAATGTATTGGGGAAAGAGAGTGAGAACTACCGATAGGAACAAATTGTCGAAGGGCAATTGTTTTTAATGTCATCTCAAGCTCTCCATGATCCTAATGGTTGTTGCAACAATGCCTTGGCCAAACGCTTTCAAGATTTCATTCAACATCGCTCAACATTGTTGACTGCAACATGTTCAATGTGTTTGGCCACCCATATTGAATGATGTTGAACGTTCTTGAACGATGTCAAACGATGTTGAAAGAAATTTGAACATGTTCAAACTTTTGTTCAACATGCGTTCAACATTTATATTGATCTTGCCGACGGTGGAATATATTGAATGCGTTTGGCCATCCCTGGCTTCAACATCGTTCATCATCGTCATACAATGTTGAAATGTGTTTAACAAAATGTTTAAGGCGTTTGGCTTGGCCTTAACTCGATGGGAACAAGGAGAACACTTTTTTCTATTTTTATTCTAAAACAACTGGTAGACATAACCGAAACAGCACTCCTTTTTGCTGTCATCAAAGCGCAAATTCTCATTTCTGTTCTGGACGGCATGTTTGAAGGCGTAAGGTTACTCATGTATAGTATATGTTGAGTAATGGAAACAAGCGGAATTCCGTCGATCTTCCTGTAAGTGTTCGAAATGTTATTTTATCAGTGTATGTCATGCACATACTGTACGTTATGAATATGATCTGAGTAGTAATTATGGCTATCGATTTCCCGGGCGGAAAACATAATCGTAAAATAAAGATTAAAGCCCAGCTGAGGATTTTTAAAAGCAAACCCATGATTAAAGACAACTTGAGAACATTTTAAAACATATTTACTAACGTTTTGTTGCCGACGTGCAGCATCTTCAGAGTAAGATTACGTCGGCAACGAAACGTATATTTGTTTTAAAATGTTCTCAAGTTGTCCTTAATCATGAGTTTGCATCTAAAAATCGTCAGCTGGGCATTGACCTTTATTTTACGATTGATTAGTAACTAATAGACTCGTTCTAGCTAAGTTTCTTCCACCATTTCACGCAATTCCACTGGGTTCGTGACCAGGTAAATACAGCTATCAAAACTTCGCTGCTGAAGAAAAATCTATTCTAAATGCAGATCAAGATGAAACTCTAAGCTGAATCAATTTTTTTTTCCAGATTATGTTGACCGAGTTTAGTGATAAAACGTTATAAACATAGATAAATCCTGGTTCCGGATTTAGTTCCAAGCTTCCAAATTTAATCACAAAAGCGGAATCGACTTAAATAGATTTCCGATAATTTTGCCTTCCAGAATGTCTATTTTCAATTTATTCGAGAATCTAATCAGATTTTTCGAATCTCATCAGGCTTTCGAAAAGCGCGCGAAGACTTTCTAAAGGTCAAAAAACGCTCTTAAAGAAACATCCGATGTTAGTATCAGTAAAATGTATTTGCAAGAATCACAACTAAAAACTAAAATAAATCAATTGTTTTTATAGCAGAAAGACATTAGCGATTGTTCCTTGTTTTCAAACAGCTGAGTTCAAACGTGAGCATTTTTAAATGTAATTAATCATGGAAAATACCACATGCATATCGAGGAAACCATCCGTTACGTCCATTTCTGTCCAAAGTAGTTGTATTCACGAAATAAAGTCATTAATTTTAATTTTTTTTTTTTAATAAAAGGAAATACAGTTGCTGCCACTTATACCAAAGTCGGTTACATGCAAAAGTCGCTTATATGCAAAAAATTTACAAATCCAAAACCAAACCTTAAGAAAATTCGGTTTTTTCATCCGCTTATTTGCAAATCGCTTACATGCAAATGTCGGTTATATGAAAAAAAATTGCGTGAAAATTACAAAAGTACAAAGAAAAAGTTTCAATTTTTTAAAAGAAGCTGCCTCTACTAATGATTGGAAAGAGTATAAAACCAGGATGTTTTCGCTGTTGCCTAACTTTACCGTGCACGTATGACTCGAATGGCAATGCATGGATGACCGGAAAAATTTTCGAGGTGTGGATTAAGAAATGGGACAATAAATTGTGAAAAGCAAAGCGAAAGGTCGCCTTGATAGTCGACAACTGTCCAGCACATCCAACAGACATAACTCTTACAAACATTGAACTCATTTTTCTCACTCCAAATGCAACAAGCCCTACCCAGCCCTGTGACCAAGGCATCATCAAAGCGCTGAAGGCTCACTACCGCAAGAGCTTCATTGAGAGAATGGTTGCCGCTATTGACAGCGGGTCCTCCGAAAATGCAATGAATTTTCTTTGAAGTTCGATTTGTTGGATGCTATGAATACGATTGTTGCATCCTGGTCTTAAATAACAACGGAAATCATCACCAACTGCTTCCGCCATTCAGGTTTTGTATCCAAACCCGATGACGGTAAGGGTGTACGGGACGAAGATGATGACATTCCGTTGGTTCAAGTGTTGGCGGCTCCACATGGCATAGAACAATAAACTTTCGATGAAATTATATCGGCAGTCAACTTCCTTGAAACAGCACCACCAATAGACGAGAATTCCATCATCAACGAGCAAGTAAACGCCAAAGAGAGCCAGAGCCAAAGTCTGTAATAACTCATACTCAGTTCATATTAAACTTAGCCGATATGAAGAACTATCTTTGTTTGCCTGGCTTCATTGACTGGAAATCATTCACCTCTATTTCAAACTTTTCTACTGATGTGTGTTCAAATGTTGCCAAAAAGCAAAGTTTAGTTGATCATAATTTTCAAAACTAAAAACAGTTCCCTTATATATTTTAAAGTTTGTGGATAAATACAGTTTCTAAAACTTATTTGATATCGTTTCTTAAAATGCATTGTTGCAAGTTACAAAGTAGAATCTGGCTTGGGTTATTTTGATCATTTTTGCATTATGCAAATATATTTTCCTGGATGCGCTTCCTGGGGACGAATCCCCAGGGATTGACAGAAAAAGATTTGCATATAAGCAGCGGCGACTGTATAAAAATATGCAGAATCTGTTATCCAAACTTTCATCATGAAAGGTGCAAAGTGTATCACAAAATTGTTGCTGTATAGATCTCTTACACTACGAACAAACTTAGTTTGCATTGAGAAAGTGGTTATTGAGTACATAGATGAATTATGCATTGTCTAGGTTTAGAATAATTTTGAAAAAATACCGTGAATGCACGAAAGTAGTGAACAAAGGAATAAAATTATTAAAAGGAAGAATAGTTACATTGTCCTTGAGCTGAGAGAAGGCGGGTTCCTTGAGGAAGTGGCTAATGTTCGAATGGTTTGAAACGTACCAGTTGGAAAAGCACTGTATTCAAGTTATCATGATAGAAAACTATGACTGGAAAGGATGGCACTACGGAAAGCTGGCCTGGGAAGTCGCTTATCGAGTGCCCATTCGTCAAATAAAATAAATCCAATGACAACTATTGAACTAATACACTTCCAAAATCAAATACTTAAATTTTACAGATCAGAAATTCATAAATTCCACCTAAGATTAACAACAATAATTCCCAGAACGAACCGTGAATAAAATCCTGTCAGTTGTGATGATTGTACTTAAATGGAAATATCTAGTTGTTCTTTCTAGGAGACAGAATAAGAAGCATAAAAATTGGTAATATTAAGGCATTTTATCCTTTTACGTTATTAAAATGCATGCTAAAACTCCAGCGATATACCCAATAAAACTTCAGGCAGCCTCACAATAAGTTTTACTACTATTGTATATACCCCATAACAACTGGAGCTAAGATGGCAATAAAACATGTCGGGAATCTGTTATAGGTGCCACATGCACGATGCGATTGTCGCGTAAGATATTTCAACCTCAACCTGGCTAATGCAATTAACTGTTAACAGCACCATTCATGCTTATTATTCGCCCACGAATGTTGCAAATATATTCTGAAGACTCTTGTGACTAAATCGTATACATCAGTACGAACAATCGTATGTGACAATCTTCACGTGTACATCACAGTCTTCAGGTAACAGAGAAACGCTCACAGACGAGCCCACGTCAACGCGAACAGCTGGGACATAGACTGAACAGACAGTTGTGTTGTATCATCATGATGATGTCTCTCAGCGGCGATGTTCACTGGAAACACACAAAATCTCACTGCATTATTAGAACTGATAAAATAGAGCAGCAAATTCGCGATAACGAAAATTGTGGCCCTATTGCTCGGGTTTTTTTCATCTTTTGATGTCTGTCCTGCTGTTGTAGAGTAAAACTTTTATCACATTATTTTGCCTCCAAATGCTCTGTTTATCGTAAATTGCATTCAATCTATTTGAATGAAGAAAATCTTAAAGATAAAAGGAAATAAACTCCCAAAAATAAAAGGAAGCAAAGAAAAGATTCACTTTAATTATGTTGCCATAAAGTGGGTGGAGAGTTTGTTTCAAACTCCCCTGCGTCCTCAGTTTCTGATAAAAAGATGCAATGGATGATTGAACTGTACTGAGAATTTTTAACTTTTCTATGGATTGTATTTCACTAATGCACTTGAAGTTTTAAAACAAACGACACAAAATCTCCATCGAACATGATAGTTCCGTTGTTGTGACGAAAGGAGATTTGACAACCACAGTGAAAAAAACAAAAACATTTGCTTTCTTGAAACGTTTTTTTTTCAGTTTGTCCAAATCTTAGAACCACTCATTAGAATTAAACAGGTGGATCTCCAAGAATTGCGCGATACTTCAAAGAGATCAACTAAGTGATTAATTAATTCGTTTTCTTTGATAGAAGCATTCCGACCGAAAATTTCGGCTGGAAGTACACATGTAATAAATGTGTAAAACAAACTAGCAAGCCAAGCGAGGGGAAATGTTAATAAAAGAAATGATAAAACGAAACAAAAAATCAGATTTTAATACAACCTAGTCCTTTCGTAAAGAAGTAGGGTTTGTTTTTTGTAAACATAGATTTATATCCTTGGTCAAGATCGAAAAGCAATTATAGAGCACGTCTAAAGTAATGACAATTCAGTCTATTTTTGACAAAGTGGGATATAGATCTACTTATATTATATGCAACTTACATTTTCATGCACCTTGAAGGCAAACAGAAATAATTATATATATTCACTAAAATGTCATAATTTTGTCTTGGTTGTCAAATGATGAAATTTTAAAAAATCTTATTAAAGTACAATATGAAAAATCTGTTATTTTAATTCGCTGGGTTGTCCTTTAGCAATAAAATTTTTTCACTACTCAAGGGAAAAGTCTTAACTGGGCACAACTTCCCGGTAGCCACACTACCACTAATGGAGGGACTTTCTTGATTATTCCTTAATGCAAAACCAATTTGTTAATACTGACCATCTTACAAATTGTTACAATTAAAAGACCGGCTTCAAAAGATAAAGAATTTTGCAGACCGTGAAGTTATGTGATATAGAATTATGTGTGAATTATTTATGATCAAGGTGATCACACTGAAACAGGCTTGCGATTGACTGTGCCCTGGAGATAAAAATTAAAGGAAATGTTCCCTTCTGTGAAATTAACGTCTAAGTTAACATTTTTCTACAAATTAAAATCAAAATTAAAGTTATGTAATTTCATATTATTTTTTTCATGCTATTGAAATTTTACAACGAGAAATACCTTTTTATCCTCAGCATTTGGGGTGGACTTTGGTCTCGCCAGATAACAACGCAATCAAAATTGCGTCGTCCATCACCAAAGTCGTCCTACCGTACCGGTGTATCTGCAAAATAACAGTTCAATAATCAGCTGAAGTTTAGTTCTTTCTTGCAATTACATAAGTTACATACATTGTAGAAGACACAAATGCCTTGAGAAAAATTTATAGTACAGCTTGTCGGACAGATAGTTAGAAACGAATCTGGTTTTAATCGTCAAAACTGAAGTGTCATTGCATTGACGTATAGGTTGAATTTGTGAAAAATGATCTGAAGAGCAATCTTAATATTCTCTGAAATTCGTTATTTTAGTTATGCGAATTACCACGAATGAAAATGTATGCAGATGTTTCCAAGCACAGTTGCAGGTGGTTATAGCCTTTATAATTCTCCTTATAAGTTATCCTTTTAATAACTATTTTAGTTCTACTTTAGAATTGCTTCACTGATTTGCTCAACTTATTTAAAGTAGGTTCTATTTTGAAGAGAATTTGGATTTGCACTAGATTCTGGGGAGTAAACTTGTTGCTAACAGATGACATAACTTTTGATTTTAGTTCATTAAAATAGATCATAGATTTACGAACACGATGTAACATGAAGTTGCTTAAAAACATACAAATGCATATAAAAGCAAAGTAATAACAGTGATAATAATAACAATAATAATAAAACATAATAATAATAGGCCTCGTGAGGGGGGCACAGGGGGCCATGGCTCCCCCAAACGTAAATTTAATGGGGCCTGGCCCCCATTTCATATCATAAATTTCGTAAATTGCCACTTTGATCAACGACTTTTGTATGGAAATGCGCACTGGATAAATTATCATAATTAAAAATCTGTAAAACCTCTGAGTTTGCCACAATTTTGCCCCCAACTCAAAAAATTAACCCTAGTAATGCCACTGATAATAATAATGATAATAATAATAATAATAATAATATGGACACTGGAGTAGGACAAGCAGAGCTTCAGCCTACTACGGGAATTTGGACGCTGCCACCCACCAGAGTCCGGGGTGGCACTTTTGGCAAGTGCAAGCAACCCCTTAGCCAATGATAGATAAGACTCTTTAGCCTTGGATGGCAACTTATCTAGGAGAAGGAAACTCTGACATAAAACCAGAAGTAAGAAGGCAGGACATTAATTGGAGCCAGTGACCTCCATAAAACGAGCAGGCTTTAATAAGATGACCTAGGGAGTGGCGTCCCTGCCTTGCCAGCTGGGTAGACAGGTAGCCGAAAGCCTCAGCTTGCCTTAATTGGCTGGCAGCTGCAAGTACACTACCTTCAGGTGTTAGCAAACCTGGCCTGTTAGCCCAAGGACTAGAAGACAATCTGTACAGCAGGCTGATGCCCCTGACCTTAGTTGGTTGAGGATTAACCAGCCTTAAATGCTGAAACAGATCTACACTAGTCTAAGAATAAAACAATATTCAGACTTAACCCTTGCAGTGGCACACCTAAACTGACCTTAACTAGTTGGAAGTGCAAGAGTGTACTGTTAAGGACAAACTGGGCATACGCATTGGGGAGTTCTTTCAGGGACTTTAAAGAGCTGTACGTCCCTTACTCCATCCTGACTGGATAAGTTGGGCGAGTAAGGGCTGGCCCAGTAGGTGTTTCTTAAAATCCATATTAATGGTAAAATTTCCTGTCCCCACAAGTTCTCTGAAATGTGCAATGTCTGTTGCGGCCTTACCTGGTGGGATGTTGGGAGCCCGTAGCAGGTTGAGACCCCTTCCACTGTCTTTAGTTGAGTGGTGTGCTAGTTGTAATAATAATAATGATGATAATAACTGATGCAACATCTGCCGTGATCGGAGCTTTAGGACTTGTGAAGAAAGGACTGGAAAGATATATCAACAATATTCCAGGCAACATCAACATCTTCGAAATCCAGAAGATTGTCATCCTTGGAACAGCTCATACATTGCGGAGAGTACGGTCCATTAAGTGACATTACCATAATATACCTTAGGCCCAAAGTTTGGAGACGGCTTTATACGGTGAAGCGCACAAATAGAAAAAAAGCTACGAACACATAATAATAATGATAATAATGACAATAATAATGATAATAATAATACGACAGTACAGACCCTCTTTGCCGCATCTGCAAAAAGTGAGATGAGTATGTAGATCATCTCATAGCTGGCTGTCCTATATTAACATCTAAAGAATATAAGGCTCGTCATGATCGCTTAGGCCAATACATCTACTGGAATGTGTGCAAGCATTACAACATCAAAGTCCCTGAGAAATGATACGAACATCATCCTGTAGAGGTCACCAATGGAAAAGATGTGACAATTCTTTGGGGACTTCACAGTTCACACAGACCGTACCATCATGGCCAATAAACCAGATATTGTTATCAAAGACCTCAAAGCAAGGACATGTCAAATTATTGACATGGTAGTTCCCTGTGATAGCAACATTTCGACTAAAGAATATGATAAACTTCAGAAATATAAAGACCTGGAAATTGAGATTACCAGGATGTGGCATCTAAACGCAACAACGATACCAGTCATCGTGGGCGCACTAGGAATGATCCGAAAGGGAACTAGTAAAAATGTCGAGAAAATTCCGGGATATAACAAGTTTCAAGAACTGCAAAAATATTACTCCTATTGGTACTGCACATATACTTGGAAAAACATCTATAAGAACATGAAAATTGGCCCAACAGGAGAATAGACTTCTAGAGCCCTCTAACTCTTGGACCCCGGAGGTGTTCCGGTGTTTGGATAAGTATGAATACAGCGAAATATATGATAATAATAATAATAATAATAATAATAATAACAACAATAACAACAACAACAACGACTTTATTTCATCTCGATTTTATCAGGCTGGTTAGGCCTCTAGAAAACAGATGCTGATATACCGAGGAAGCTAAATTAAATCCAAATACTTTATACTAATATATAAACCTAAATTAAACCTAAATATATCATATGAAAATAGAAATAACATTAATCTAAAATTATAAATAAATTAAACTTAACGTTAATTTTTTTACAGCAGCCTTAAATCTCTTCAGTGATGTAATAATCCGAATCGGTCATCTGGTAGAGAATTTCATTCTTTACTGGCTGTACATATAACAGACTTTAGACCGTATCGTGTAGTATGAACTCGAGGTAATACAAGCTTGTTCATACTTTTTAGATTCTTAATATTGTCTCTAAATATAAGCATGTTCTTAATGTAAGACGGTAATTCGTTAATCATTGCTTTAAAAACAGTACATAGCATGTCCCGATAACGTTGATTAGCTAACATAATACGCACATGATTTGCTAAATCATTGCAATCAGTATCAAAACCATTATAAATAAGTCTCAAAGCTCTCTCGTTTAACTTTTCCGATTTTTTGCTATCAACCTGAAGTGCGGAGAAATAAAGGACTTCAACAGGCACATTTTTGTGGAAAAGGAAAGAATCTTTTTAAATCGACCAAGCACATCTATCTGTTTTCTCACTTTTTTGACGAGCTTTGAAATATGTTTATTAAAACATAATGATATTTCGGTTATTATTCCTAGAAGTTCTAGGCAATCGACTCTAGGAATTGGTTTTCCATCAATAACAAGCATTAAATCACTGGTGTGGTTGTTTGAAACAACCATTGCTTTACAGTTGTCCGGATGCAGAATAAGCTTGTTACTGAAGAACCACTCACAGGTAACATTCGATTCATGGTTGATGGTTTTCTCTACAACAGTAGGGTCCTGGTTACAAAAATATAAGTGGTTGTAATCAGCATAATTAGACAAGTTGACCACTTTTGCAAAATAAAATTAATCGTTTAAGAAAATATCAAACAGCAGAGGGCCCCACACTGATCCTTGTAGCACGACCCTTATTAAATGTAACTTATTAGATGTAATATCCTCCATTTGCACTCGCTAAAATCTGTCTCGGAGATAATTCTGTAAGACGGTCAAACTATGTTTCAATATTCCATATACGCGGAATTTAAAACACGAGGTGATACCGGAATGTTTTTAGGCCCGATAAGGCACGTCTTGCGAGTTTTCTAAAATGTCTTTTAAAATGATTCTCTTAATACCCTAATTTGTGAAGGAAGTTTGGAAATTTATGTTTTCTAACCCGAAAAAATTAACTTCTTCTCCACCTATAATAGCACATTCGTCTTTATCACATAAAAAGACACGACATGGCTATGATTTTCCTGTGTATTTTCCTCATGAATTTTTAATGATTTTATAATACTTATTAAAGATCAGTACAACTGCCTTCTTATCCGTAACGATATCGTCTCCCTCCTTAAAATGTATGGCCTCACAGCAGCTGTTCTTTTAACAGTGCAGCGATGGCTTTATGGTTTTCCAGAATTCTTTGGAATTACCCTTAGCATTATCAGCTTTGCCTCGAAGATAGTTAGAGATAATCTTTCTTGTCAGTGTGGAGTGCAGGTTACGCTGAATTCTATATTTTTCGCCATCATTGGGATCTTTTGTTTTGAAATAAATCTTCTTTAACTTGCCGTTGGTTTTTCGCGCAGATCTTGCTCCTTTGTTGCTCGATCCGTACGGAAACCTGACCAAATACTAGTAATGTATATTTTGCTTCAGAGTACCAGAGTTTGTGCAAAAACTGTCAAATTAAAATCGTCAGTTATCGCAGTTCTAGAATATTCCAAATGACTGTAAAAGGATTGTTGTCCAACAAAACCGAGGCGATAACCTTCCCAAAGTACGTTAAGAGAACTTTCACAGAATCGATGACACGACAGCATGAGCATGAGAAAGTGACTTTTGACTACATATTCTGACAGACTGTAACGTTTCGTCATGATGACAGCCGTTGGTGGTCAGCTTTACCGGTAAACAAATAAACCGCTCAACATGACTGTGTTTGATAAAGCGAAACTCCTGTTTTGGGTGGGGGAATTTGAGCTCCTATTTGTCCGTCATTCATTTCCTCCTCTGATATTCGACGTATTCTTGTATATGATTTATTCTTCGATAAATAAATTCCATATATAATACATTCTAAGTATGAATATCAAAGCCCAGCAGAAGACTCGTAGAAGAGGCATAATTAGCAAAAATGTTTATTGCGATCTAACGTTTCGTTGCATTTAACACAACATCATCAAAGAATGAAATAACACGTAATAATAAGGTTACTGTTACAGGTTAATTAGCATAATATGGCTTTTGAGAGGAAGTGGGAGATGAAAAGAAGTTAGAGGTGATTAGGAGAAGTAAAGATGTCAAAAGATAGAAAGTGGAATAGAACTGATATTATGATATAATATATATGCATACATATCTAAAGATGTATATGTATATTTATAAAACTTATTAAGAATTCATGAGGAAAATACGAAAGAAAATCATTACCGTGTTGGGTCGCTATATGTGATACAGACACATCTGCATTATCCTGAAATTCTCTTCAAATTCTCCTTAACATTTTTCGTCTAAGAAAACTTAAATTGCCAAACTTTCGCAGGGAATTACCGTGTAAAGAGGTTCGTCTTATAAGACATTTACAAAACTCTCAGTACGTGCTTTATCAGATCCAAAACACTCGGCTATCGCCTCGTGTTTTATATCCAATAAAGTGCTCCTAGTCGTTTAGTAAGTAGTACATATTTATATATATATACATACATACATACACACATACATATATACGCTCCCACATTTCGATGTTGTTGAGCACTCTGCGGATATATAACGATAACCGATAGCGTTAAGCAATGCTCGCCGCTCAAGTAGCGGTTTGAGCACTCTGGCTCCTTATCAATCCATGTTCGTTCCGAGCTGCACTGATGAGCTGTGGTACAGCAAAACGTACGTGTGCAGGTCGAACACACTCACACACTGATGTATATGTATATATAGATATAGATATAGATATAGATATAGATATAGATATAGATATAGATAGATAAATATCGAGATAGATATCTAGATAGATAGACAGGCAGACGGGCGGACGGTAGACGGATAGATGAATAGATAGATAGATATATTATTTTCCTCCTTTGTCCGATATATCGGACACCTCAGGGCAAAACATCATGTAAAAGAACAAAGGTAAAACAAGGAGTGAAGGGAGAACGAAAGTGAAAAAAAATTCAGACAGTAAAGGGTTAATTATACTGTTTTAAAGTGTGAGGAAGATTTATTTCA
This sequence comes from Heliopora coerulea, assembly GCA_030142905.1. NCBI lineage: Eukaryota > Metazoa > Cnidaria > Anthozoa > Scleralcyonacea > Helioporidae > Heliopora > Heliopora coerulea. The sequence goes on from JASJOG010000157.1 coordinate 231,203, forward strand.
ATCAGACTTTCCTCTGCGTCCTCAGTTTCTGATAAACAAGCAATATAGGTCGAGTTTTTTTAATGCACCTGAAATGAAAGTCAAAAGACAAACCTCAACATTGATCACTGGTATGCCTTCTCTGGTAACAAAAACACATTCGATATCGATGGCAACCAAACAACATTTACTTTGTGAAAATGCTCTTTTCAATTCGTATAAATCTTAGAATGAAGCTCTAGAATTCAACTGGCGGGTCTACGAGTACTGTGGAATACTTAATCGATCAACTGGTAGAAATGTCACTTTCAAAGACATCTATACGATTCATATAATTCGTTTTCTTTGATGGAAGCACTGCGACCAAAAATACTCCCAGAAAGAATAAATGTAAATGGATTTTAAAAACAAAGTTTAGTTACCAAGCAACGAATGGAAACAGATTGTTTTGGAATTAATGAGACGAGGAATAAAACAAATTTTAACTAAAATCACTGTTGAATATAAAAGGGAGGGTCTTCCCATGCATAATGTAGCTGAAGCTTGATTCTGTGGCAAAATCTGGAGAGCAGTTTCATCAGCATCTTATCAACTAAAAATTCTAGAAATATGGTGAAAACAAGCTGCAGAAGTCATTATGTAAGACTTGTTGTCCCTGAAAACACAAGTTAGTTTACAAAATTCCATGCTTTCCTCCAGTTTAGAATTCAAAATGGAGAAAAATTTCAGTGGTTTCAAATTAAAAAGCAGTTCTTTTAAACAGCAACAAAGTCCTAGCCATATAATTGTTATTGGTTGCACTTGCCTTCGAACAAAATTTTGAAAACAACCATATTTTCTTACTACGAAAATACATAATTAAGACCGGGCATTTCACACTGTCAAAAAGTGGCCGGTTGCAAAAGTAAATGAAACTGGTGGAGCCGCATATTGTGTGTAGAATAGTTGTTTGTGAGTGTTTGATCAAGTTAGTCATGGTATTTAGAACACTATATGTTGTTAAGGTTTTATATAAGGTATTGTTTTCTTCCCTCGCCGGAAGTGTGGACGCCATCCTTACCACATTGCTCCCCAATCAAATTTACCGTGTTTTAAGGCACCGGTATACCTGCCGAGAATAAGAGCTGAAGACATGTGTTCCTTCATTGTTTGTTTTCTTTGTAAGTTTAATTTACTGTTGTTCTAAGAGTGCAGACGTGAATACCCTTATGAAAATTTTAATATTTAAATTTTTGTCCATTAACCTGGTCGGAGATGTCTACCTTTCACAAGTACAATTGTCCAGCATTACCCTGCGTAAAATTGTTTGGTGTTAGCCAGAATATAATTTAAAAACTAGAATACAGACTTTGAGAAGCTAAAGGAAAACAAATTAGAAGCTCAAAGGCTTTTAATAGTCAAAACTAGGACCACAGACTATTAATTTATGGAATGACAGTGTGAAGAGCGATCTGAATTTTTGATGAACTTCTTGATTTGATTATCAGAGCTATTCCGTAGCTAAGCTAAGAGGCTGTGCAGGGAACTCATCCCGCTACAAAATGGTCATCTAGAAGTCACTCCCGCCGGCAAATGGAAAAATTAATAGAAATAAAAATATCGCACTGTGATTATATTTACGCTAGTTAAAACAATGAAGCGTATATACTCCAGAACTCTGTCTAGGCCAGCTGAGCTTGAAATGAGAATTCGTGCAGCTGTTTCTACACAGAGACACTAAGCTTGCAGGTGTAAAAACAATGGATAGTGTTTTTATAAAAGGAAAATTTGGACCTTAAAATAAATGGAATTTTTCTCGTTCGAAGTGTCTTAGATCTATATTTATTCAGAACCCTTTTGATCACTAATTTGCAGATAGTTATTTTTAAGTTATTCTACTTGGGGCAACTAACTAACTACAGCAGATTTGAAGGCGCCAAATTCGAGGTTTGAGTAACCAACGGCAACATTTTGCCATGCTTTCTTGTTATACCAAATTGGATTTTAAGAATGATTTCGTGATTATCATAAATGTAGAACATATCGAGTCAATTTATTTATCCAATTTGGAGATTTTACTATTTAAAATAGGTTCCCCTTGGAATGATTTAGGAACTGCAGTAGATTCGATGACGTTAAATTCGAGTTGTTTAACCTTAGAAGTTTTAATGATGTTGCTTAGCTCTTTAGTTTCACCAAATTGGCGGTAGACTTTAAGAATGATTTTATTATTATGAACATAAACAGGATAAGATAAGGATTCACAAAACTCTTAGTTAAATTTATATTTATAAGATCTATAAAATAATGAATAAAACTAATAAGACTATTAGTCCGCTGATAGAAATCATTCCTTAATGAAGACAATGAATCCATCATGCTTGCAAATGATACTAAAAGGAGCATGTTCATTTAATCCTTTGAACACTGTGTTCCTGAGGCAAAATCACTGAAAAATAGACTTATGTATATATTTATTTTCTGCATGTAAATCTTTTCCTGAAGTCCCATGAACATAAAAATTATAACAAATTGGCGAAAATTAGTCCTACCGTACTTCATCGTCAGTATTCAACTTTGTGATGGTAGCCATAGCAGTAGTTGTCGTGTAGTAACCCAATGCATGAAAGTCCTTCATAAAACCTAAAACCGTTTTTCACCGTTTGGGCAAATCTATGTCACTTGCATTCAGACTAGCTCTTTTAGCCCTCATATATTTTTCCCTGCAAACAGGGCTGCGCAGGTTTATAGTGGCCTGCTAGGGTCTTTCAACATCATGGCAAACATCTTTCTTGAGTCGTTTTCCATCTTGTACCAATTCGAAATAACCGCTACCAAATCCTGACCACTTATTTTGACCAGTTCCTACACTTTTCTTGCTAGAGTTTTTGACAAAAAAAATGGTAATTGAAGATCTCTTACAAGGCGGAGAACGGATTTTTCTCTTCCTTTTTTATTAAACGGAAGCGGTCGGAAGGCCGGGCGCTCGCGTTCAAAGGGCTATTACAAACTCTGTTTATTATTAAATCCCGAATGTGTCGTACATCATTAAAGATGAAAACTACGTATCATTAAAATCACTGAAAGGAAGCGTTTTAAACACGGAGCGACGCTATAAAAAGGTAAGCTCCTCCCACATTTCTGGCTTCGTATGGCGGTTGCATGTTTCAAACTGGCGGACACGTTGCAGCGTGACTGAACTGGATAGCGTAGAGCTCCACAAGCATGTCCTAGAGCCTAAAGCTTACGGAATTACTTTTAAAATGTCTTTTTAAAATACAGCTGAACAATATATAAAGCAATAAATGGCTGAACATGCCACATTTACTGATTTTTCTGGTTGTTATACGTCGTATTATAATCATTCGAGACGTCCTGCGCATCTTCATTCATTTATAGTCATCCTACCCGCGCAGTGTTTGGGCACGATTCATATTTTATTACGTCCACGATGTGTCATAGCCATCTGTATTCTTTTTGGCGCATTCTTGAAGCTTGTAATATTATAAATATAAAGAAAAACTGGCGCCACTTTCAAATTCATTTGTGGCAAATATGCTCGGTTGCTCTCATTCAACAGCTCTGCGCAAAGCACAACTCCGCTTTCTGCGGGGCTTAGCCGGTATGATAGCAATAAAGCCTACTACCAGAAGAATAAAAGTGGAATTAAAGAGAGCAAGGCCTACTACGGCTTCAAAATGGAAGTGAAACGCGATGAGGAAGGGCGCTTAGCAGAAGTACGTAAAAAGATCAACACCGTGAGGAATCAGTTGCTGTTCAACGGAAAACCGGCAGGAAATATTGAAGTGATGGAATTACTCTTGGATTGTTTGCTCAGTCTAAACAGTTCAAATGGCCAACAGGCGCAAAATACTGTCCAGGCAGCAATGTCTTTGCAAACAAATTCACCTGCTATATTCTCCTCAATTGAACGTGATATCCGTCCACCGGAAATTAGTCTAAACTCAATTGACCAATAACATGCGACCTTTCCTTAATCATAATTGACAGGCTGAGAAACTCAGCCTCTTCTTATGCGATCGCTCCGTGTTTAACAGGGTTGAAATTTCAGCCTGGCCTTCTGATAAAATACTTGAAAATCGGAGATCGCGATTACATGAAGAAAGTTTCAGCCCAGTTTGAGCTACCCGGGCCGAAAAATCCCATGTAATCGCACGAAAGAAATTTCAGCCTGAGCTGAAAAGATGATTGAGAGGCGAGGGAAGATGCAGATTGCCAAAACAACAAAGGCTACCGGCAATATCCTGCCTGGGTTCACTTCCGATTTCAGTTTCAGCCCGGGCTAAAATACTTCATGTAATCGGGGCCTTTTACAAACCGGTCTGCCGGGCTGAAATTTTCCTGTATAATCAGCCCCTTAATTTAATCCTTTAACGCCAAGTGTCCTATATATAGGACAGCTCCTGAACAAAAGAACAACGAATGGACAAAGCAAAAACAAAATGAGGACAATAAACTAAAAAAATAAATAAAATAAAAATAAAAACTTCATGCATTAGAGAGTTAAGGGGGCGCTTCACCTTTATTTGGCATTAAAATTGACTAAACTTTGACCATCGATAATTAACAGTTTTTAGCACCAAAATATGCAAAGCCTGTACTTTTTAAAAAAGTATGGACTGTCAGTTACAAGTTGAAATAATAGTTTACCTAATTTGAATACCTGGATTGTTATATGAGATCAAATAAACCAATGTCCTCAAAAAGATTTATTTAACTGACTAAAAATGTCCAAACACAATATCTCCCACACAATTGGATGAATTTTAATAAACATTTCTCAGGTAAAAGGTTAAATATCAAACTATGCCTGTATGAGTCATTTTTTTTTTGGCCTTCACTTTGGTTGCCATGGAAACATTATTTTATCCTAACTGACGAAAAATTGAATAATAATAACAATAAGCAATGGGTAGTAAGAGAAATGCAAAAGACCATCTTCATGGAAAATGAAGCTGCAGTTTATGCTTTAGAAATGTGGGAGCTTGGATATATCTTGAGATAGATGGCCGATCGTCAAGCTCTTACCTCAGAAAAACGATTTCTGATCCCCAGACGGGTATCGAACCCGCAACCTTCTGATGATTGCACCTTAGCTCACCATCTGAGTCTTGGTAGCTCAGTGGTTAGAGCGTCTCACCGGTCCTCAGAAGGTTGCGGCTTCAATCCCCCTCTGGGCCTCAGAAATCGTTTTTCTGAATATAGAGCTTGACGATCGTTCATCTGTATCAAGATATATCCAAGCTCACACATTTCTAAAACATAAACTGCATCAACCATTATTAATATAAGCCCTACTGCACGGCTTCGAGTTGAGGATGGATGGATCGATCTATCTATCTATCTATCTATCTATCTATCTATCTATCTATCTATCTATCTATCTATCTATCTATCTATCTATCTAACATTATATATATATATATATATATATATATATATATATATATATATAATATGATATTGAACATTATGGCATTTACACTCGACCGCTAACTGTTAAGTGATAATTTTTCAAGGAGGAAAATCTCGAGTGTGTAGATATTTTTTAAGACTTAACCGGAACCTGTTGCGAAAAATGCAACTTTGGTCGCGGGTTCGATTCCCAGCCGGATGGCCCAAAGTTGCATTTTTCGCAACATATTATAATATATATATATATATATATTATACACTCTATGGATATGTAAGGATAACCAATAGCGTTAAGCAATGCCCACCGCTCGAGTAGAGATTTGAGCACTTTGTTCCCTTATTAATCCAAGTTCGTTCCGAGCTGCATTGATAAGCTGTGGCACAGCGAAACGTATGTCTGCAGATTGAACATATATATATATATGTATGTATATATATATATATATAAGTAAATACAAAAGACAAAATTTTGCTGTCGCTACTCTGAGTTTCACGCGCTCAGGCGATCATCAGGCAACTGACAGATGAGATTTAACTCAGTTGCCTGATGATCGCCTGAGCGCGTGAAACTCAGAGTAGCGACAGCAAAATTTTGTCTTTTGTATTTACTTATTCGCTCTACCAGTAACGGTATTGAGCGCTCTATATTTTCATTCCAACGCTTTAACCTTCGTGGTACTCATCATTGGTGTATATATATATATATATATATATATAAGACCCCGGTCTGATTTTTTCCAGTAATGACCAAGCGGACGAGGTTAATTAGAGGTTTGTTATATGGCTTGTTTTAAACAAGCAAAATATACCGATAAAAAAAAGATCAGTCGACAACTTCGAAAAGTATAAAATAAAACATATTCCGAAAAATAGAGACATCTTGGAAAACTCAAGATTTGAGTCAAAAAAAAAACGAGTATATGAGACTGCAGTATTTCGACTTTATTACAAAGTCATCATTCATAATAATGCGAACGGCAATTGTGGTCCATGAACTCAAGTGTTTTAACGTTGACACAGCAGCCCTTAGTGAAACCAGAAGAGTAGCAGATGGACAACAACGCGAACACTTGGGTGGTTGCACCATCTACTGGAAGGGGCTGGCAGAAGAAGAATGCCACATTCATGGGGTTGGCTTCGCAATAAAGAATGAGTTAATTGGTAGGATGAGTGAGACACCTATCGGTATCAGCGAACGTTTGATGATGCTCTGCTGAAAGATATAAGATAATAGCTATGCTACCATCGTAAGCACGTATGGCCCAACTCTGATGGCAGAAGATGAAGTCAAAGAACATTTCTACAGTCAGCTCGACTATGTTCTTAGGACTACTTCAGCAACTGATAAGCTCGTCCTTCTTGGGGATTTCAATGCGGGGGTTGGAAGGGAACCTACACTTTGGAATGGAGTAATCGGTAAAGAAGATGTAGGGAGGTGTAACACAAACGGCACACTCCTCCTCACCATGTTTAGTGAACACTTCTTGGTTACCACCAACACCCTGTTTCGTCAACGAAACAAGCATAAGATATCATGGAAGCACTCAAGATCAGGGGCACTGGCATATTATGGACTATGTCATTGTCCGCACTAGTGGCCGCAAGGAGTTAAACTCAACCAAAGTTATGGTAAGTACGGACTACTGCTGGACGAATCATTGTATCATTTGCTGAAAGATCATCATAGAACTCGCTCGACCACATCCTCGCCAGCAGAAGAAAAGTCAGCGCAAAATCAACGTCGCTGCACTGAAGGATTCTGAAGTTCTCCTGGATTTCCGGTAGCACATGGATGTAAACCTCTTAAACTGCCATGAAGAATAGGATGATGTTTATGGAGCTTGGAGTGCACTGAAATCTGTCATCATTCGTACGTGTGAACAAACCGTCGGATTTACCAAGCGCAAGCATCAGGACTGGTTTGATGATAACGACCTGGACATACAGAATCTTATTGACATCAAACACCGAGCTTTTTGTTCCTAGTAGAATGACCACAGTTTTCAGTAGAAGAAAGCAGCATACCACCAGTTTTGGTCAGAAGTGCAAAGAAGGCTGAGGATTACGAAGAATGAATGGTGGATAAACAAAGTGGCAGAACTTCAAGAACTAGCGAACACCAAAGATATGCGAAATTTCTTCAGCTCTGTGAAGACTGTCTATGGACCTGTTTCCCAAGGATGTGTCCCTCTCCGCTCCAAGAATGCAAGCATTCTCATTAAGGAACAAGAAGCCATTAACGCCAGATGGAAAGAGCATCTTGAAGACCTCCTCAACAGGGATTGTGTCGTTGATCAGTCTTTCCTGTGCTCCCTTCCTCAGCGTCCTGTCAAGGATGACCTTGGAACCACACCAGAGCTGCATGAAGTACACAAAGCCATCAAGCAGCTGAAAAACAACAAAGCTCCCGGATGGGATGAAATCCCTGCAGACATTCTGAAACTAGGAGGAGATGAACTTGCGAAACTGCTTCATCTGTTGATTTCCTTGATCTGGAACACAGAGCAGATTCCAGAGGACTTAAGAGATGCTATCATTGTAGCCCTCTTCAAGAAAGACGACAGGTCAGAATGTGGAAACTATCGCGGTTTATCCCTTCTAACCTCTGCAGGAAAGGTATTAGGAAGAATCCTTCCGAATCGTCTGCTGCCACATGCTGAAGAAGAATTACCAGAATCCCAGTGCGGCTTTAGATCTGGTCGAGGAACAATCGACATGGTTCTCTCCGGCCGCCTACTGCAAGAGAAGTGTAGCGAATAACACCAACCCCTCTACATAATTTGCTTAGATCTTACGAAAGCTTTTGATTCAGTCAATAGGGTAGCCCTCTAGAATTTACTTCTCAAGTTTGGTTGTCCACAGAAAGTTTGTCAACATTCATCGGCTGCTACATGACGACATGAAGGCAGTTGTCCTCAATAATGGGTCAATGACAGAACCCTTTCTTGTCACCACTAGAGTGAAGCAAGGCTGCGTCATTGTCCCAACACTCTTTTCCATCTACATTGCTGCTGTTCTCCATCTGGCTCCAAGCGAACCACCACAAGTGATCCCCCTCAGATATCGCACCGACTGCAACGTATTCAACCTCGCACGTTTGAAGGCAAAAACTAAGATCAAGTCAATCGTTGCCAGGGAGCTCCAGTATGCAGACGACGCAGAAGCTGGCGCTCTTACAGAAGTAAGGCTGCAGACCACAGTCGACGTGTTTACCGAGGCATATGGAAGACTGGGTCTTCAAGTCAACACCAGGAAGTCGAAAGTACTCTACCAGCCTGCCCCGACTCCTCAGCAACAGCAAGATCCACCTCCTGCAATCAAGATCCATGGCAAAACGCTCGAGAACGTGCAGCACTTCACCTATCTCGACTGTGAGTTGAACAAGAAGGCGACCATCGATGACGATGTTCCTCGCCGTTTGGGATGTGCTCGCATGTCTTTTGGAAGGCTTCAAGAGCTCGTTTTCGAAGAGCGAGATCTAACACAGAATACGAAGCTGACGGTCTACAAAGCTGCCATCATACCTACTATGCTGTATGGAGCTGAAGTGTGGACGACTTATCGACACCATCTTAAGGTTCTGGAGAAGTATCATCAGCGGTGTCTGCGAAGAATTCTTAAGATCTCCTAGGAGGCTCGTCAGACTAACACTCTTGTTCTCGAGGAAGCAAACATAACCAGCATCGAAGCCCTCATCATACGCTGTCTGCTGCGACGTGCTGGGCATGTTGCTCGTATGAATGACTCTCGTCTCCCAAAGCAGATTTTTTATTCAGAATTGGAGCAGGGTAAAAGCTCTCACGGGGGCCAGCTGAAACGCTTTAAGGACCTTCTCAAGGCCAACCTCAAGAAGTGTGATAGAGACCCGAACACCTGGGAAGAACTCGCCCAAGATCGCTCCCCAGTGGAGACAGAGGTGTCACACGGGCTTTGAAACCTTTGAGCTCAACCGTAGAAGGGACCAAGAAGAAGAACGTCACCTCAGGTGTCCCGCCTGCAGTAGTCTTTTTCTGTGATTCCCTCTCAAGATCTTGTGCGTCCAGGATTGGCATGATTAGCCACGAAAGGACACACAACAGGAAAAGAAAAAGATAAAGATGGAGTCTTGATGGGGCTATCATACTCGTTTACGAAGGATAGCCAACGAACAAACTTCAGTATCTAAAATATAATGCTCTAAAACAATGGACGTTTTAAAATTTTAATTAGATTCGCCACCAACTAAATTGACGAAAAGTCGATGCAAGTTTGTGCCTGATAATTTGCTTCAGTCAGCAGATCTGACTTATAAGCGGCAGTGTGGAGAAAGAAAAATGAGTCTTCGGAAATTTCTTAGCAGAAGCAAAGAATTAGTTTATTAAAATTGCTAAAAACAGCGCCGTCGAGTGGCCACGAATGCATATTTGTACATTGAATTCACATTCTTGACGTGAAGAGTTTGTTATGACAAGTAAGTGTTATTGAATATTGAATAATTAAGTGTTAAATTAGTAGTTCTTATCAGAAGTGAAATGCTGTCCCCGTAGTGACCTAGTTAACGGATAATTTCTTACAATAGTAAACAAAATTAGTGAACAGGTAAACCTAGTTTTACCTGGCAATGAATTAAAAAAGAAATTTTGGCATTAAATTGTTTTAGCTGGACAAAACTTCAAATTTTCTGTTAAAGCTGAGCTATGTGTCATTGAGAGTTCTTCATGAGTAGTTATCAGCAAAATGAAAACTGTAGACATTTTTTAGTAAATGCAAAACTATTTGGGATTGGAGGACGGGTTTGACAGCAACATATTTCTAAATACACTTTTACAAAAGTCGTCAAAAATATAAAGTTTAGGAACAAGCACAAAAAGAAGAACCGGCAAAAGTGGTCACCCTTAATAAGAAGATAAATGGATAATTTTGTACAGGATTTTTTCAAATGTATTACGTGACAGTCGTCACGCGCCAAGAACAATCTAGAATGTTTGAACTTCTCTTAGTTATTTATTAGTCATACTGCTTATTCATGCTGACATTGTAATTCTGCTGACTCACGATCATGTAAGAACTTTTTAGGTTACTTGATTCATGAACACTGTTGTGATTGTTACTCAATATAGTATATTAGGTTATTTTAGGAATTATGTAAATTGCGTCATAGTTTACGGACAGACTATATAAGCGCGACTCGCTTCGACCCTCGGCGTGTGTTGTTGTGTGTTGCTTTGTGTGCTCAAGATCGTTACTTTTATTCAAGTCTCGTTGGTGTAATATAGGAAGTTAAGAGTTGTTGTTGAAACGCTTTACTGGTGGAACTTACATCTTTTGTCACCGCTGGGTTGTCAGAGTCACAAGCTTAAAAGTGTCAAGAAAACAGATAAGCTTTGAACATTTTTAGTTGTTATTTTAAGTGTTACTGATGTGTAATAAGAAACAAAAAGATTTATTTACAAACGAGAAAAGAAATTGTCTCCACACGGTTAGCTTGCTCGTGTCAGACGGACTAGAATGTTCAGATACGTCATTTTCTTCTCCAAGGATGCAGACTAACTGCATTTACAAGATGTGTCTTCACCTGACTATTTCTTTCAAAGTAGGGCTTTAACATATTTATATGACACAACTGCTTATCTTTAAGCCTATCTGGGGTGATTACTACGTAATTTTTTTCACTCTTTCTCTCCTTAACTACATAAGGCCCAAAGTACCTAGCCTGAAGAGGTTCTCCAGGAATGGGAAGCAAGACTAAAACCTTATCATCAGGCTCAAATTTCCGACTAACGGTCTTTTAATCGTGTCTAGTTTTCATCGATTTTTGGGTTTTCTTAAAGGTTATCCCTAGCTAACTCACGCTTTTGTAAACCTGGTGTGAAAATCTGAAACGTATTGCAAAAGGTTCAAAGAGTTGTCCTCACTACACAGAATCTTTTCTTTCAGGAGTTTGAGTGGTCCATAATTCCGCATTAACACGCCCTTTTTAATAAAATAACAATTCTGATTACTAGAAATATCATTGTCGTCTACAGCTTTTTGAAACAGGGGTGAGATTTCGGGATCTCTTTTTAGCTCTACAATAAGAGATGATTTTGAAACGGGTTGGCCCTGATTTGAAAAACTTTCTTTAGATAAATGTTCTTTAGGAGAATTAGATTCATAAGTGTCATTGATCATTTTCAAAAACTTTTCCTAGAAAAGTGTTAGACAAATCAACGTCTGCATCGACGTCTTCTTTAATAGTTTGTTTCTTACTCATAGCTCGCGTAACAGCACAAGGATACAAACCAGAAATCCCCTGCTCAATAGGATCAGGAGTTTGAACACAAAAGGTCTACTTGTTAGAAGAGGGCCACCTGCCACCTTGTCCCCAGCAAGGTCATTTCTTAAAAGAAGGTGAATTCCTTCAAAAGGTAACGAAGGCTTAATTCCTAAAACTACAGGTTCAGAAACCAAATTCGAAGACAAGTAAACATTATGGAGCGGAACAGATGAATATCTTGAAGAATCTACTCCTTTAATAAGAACGTTTGTACCAGAATAAGACTCATCAGGAAACGGCAAAGTCTCTGCCAACAAAAGAGACTGCGAACATCCAGTATCTCTCAATATTTTAACAGGAGTAGGATTATTTAAATCACTTTTAAGTGAAACAAAACCATAATGAACAAATAGTTCAAGAATCTCCATAATGGGATCAGAAGGGGATTCAACACAAACCTTAGAACTATCACTCATAGATCTAACGTCAGAAAACGTGTCAGGCACGTTATTAACAAACTTGGATCTCACAAAGCTAATAGGCTTTGATTTATTTTGGCCGCTCTCTTTCCTTTTAATTTTCCAACAATCACTTAACAATTGACTTGGTTTTTTATAATAACTACAAACGACGGGGTTAAACGGTTTTACTGGTGTGTTCTGTTGTGTATTCGATGGTGTTTGTTGTTGTACTGTCTTGGATGTTGGTGTCTTTGTGTGGCTATTATTGAAGGTTGATTTAAAAAATGATGGGTTTGTTGGTTTATAAAAAGATTCCTTAAGTGGGTTTCTAGATAGACCACTAAAACGTTTATTGCCCGGCGAAAACGATGAATTTCGTTGTTTTGAAGTAAAAGACTGGTTTGGCTTATGTTCGAAACAAACTTTGTGTGTGAGAGAATAATCATCAGCTAGACGAGCCGCGGCATCCAAAGTTTCCCCCTTTTGTTCGTTGATAAATGACCGTATATCACTATGAATACATCACTTAAACTCTTCGATCAAAATAAGTTGTCGTAGTTTTTCATGGTTATTGCCAATTATTTCTAAAGCGCACCAACGATCAAATAGCTGTTCTTTCGTTCGAGAAAATTCGACATACGTCCGATTACTTCCTCTTTAGCATGTCCGAAATTTTTGGCCGTACGCTACCGGGGCCAACTTATATCCCCGAAGAATCAACTTTTTGACGGAATCATAATTCGAAGCCTGTTCTACGGACAACTGGGTGTAAATCTCACGAGCTTTACCGATTAAAACACTTTGTAATAACAATGGCCAATGCTCTTTTGGCCACTTAAGATTTTCCGCGACCTTTTCGAAATGTAAGAAATATTTACCAACATCGTGTTCATGGAAAGGAGGAGCCAATCTAGTGAGCTTAGTAACATCAAAACTGGCATTTAGATTGGATTCCGGATGACCAGATCTCGATTGTTCTAATCCTAATTTCTTTAATTGTAACTCATATCCTAGTCTTTGTTTTTCTAATCTCTCTTTCATCTCTCGCTCACGATCTCTTTCTTCTCGTTCCCTTTCCTTTTCTCTTTCTCTAAACTCTAACTCCAACTGAAATTTCATAATTTCCGTGTCCGTCATTGCATTATTTTTCACATCAGATTCCTTAAATACCTTAGTACTAAATGGCTTATGACATTTTGAATTTCATCTTTCCGCATATGACTCTTAACTTCCAATTCTAAATGTTTACCTAAAAAGATGAGGTCATCCTTCCTTAATTTATAAAATACTTCCCGGTCTGGTTCCAGTAGAAACTCCTCTGGCTTAAACTGAGACATCTTACTACCGAGCTTAACTAAATACAACAAAAGCAAGGTTTCCCGCCTGAGCCCCCAATTGTTACTGACGTATAACAAGAAATGAAAAGATTTATTTACAAACGAGAAAAGAAACTGAAGAGCTAAGATAACAACTAAAAATGTTCAAAGCTTATCTGTTTTCTTGACACTTTTAAGCTTGCGACTCTGACTACCCAGCGGTGACAAAAGATGAAAGTTCCACCAGTAAAGCGTTTCAACAACAACTCTTATCTTCCTATATTGCACCAACGAGACTTGAATAAAAGTAACGATCTTGAGCACACAAAGCAACACACAACAACACACGCCGAGGGTCGAAGCGAGTCGCGCTTATATAGTCTGTCCGTAAACTATGACGCAACTTACATAATTTCTAAAATAACCTAATACACTATGTTTAGTAATAAAAATAACAGTGTTCATGACTCAAGTAACCTAAAAAATTCTGACATGATCGTGAGTCAGCAGAATTACAATGTCAGCATGAATAAGCAGTATGACTAAGAAATAACTAAGAGAAGTTCAAATATTCTAGATTGCTCTTGGCGCGTGACGACTGTCACGTAATGTAAGTTTCTTTTCTTGTTTGTAAATAAATTTTTTTGTATCATACGAGAGTTTTACTTCATTCAGTTCTAGGATGCTTTCCATAAGTTTCCCTTCTGATGATGTATCTGTTAAGTTGAATGTTGTAAATATCTTGTTTACAACATCGTTGTACAAGGTGAGGGAAATTTTCTGTTTTGGAGGTGTAGAGCTTTGCATATAGATGTGGAGGAACCATTGGACATTGCAGTTCGACGTCTTTTGTGACATTTTGATGGACTGGCAAACTGCTAATTTACCTTTAATGTTAACCTTTTTGGAACATGAACAACAGGATATGTAGCGGTTTATGTTGGAGATTCCGAGTATGGTTTCTGTGATTTCTTTTGTTATGGACACATCGTCAACGGTAAGTAGCTCTTCTGTAAATGGATTTGCAAGTGTGATACAGCAGTCGTCTTGGTGTTTGGGTGTATTCAGGTATCTGTGGTTTTGCATCTGTTTCAACATCAGTTTGTTGAAAAAGTAAGTTGAACCTTGATCAATTGTGTTGGTATGATTTCCCAAAAAAATTACCTTGATGTATCCTGTGGGGTTAACAATATATCCCTCCTGCTTTCTAACAGAAGTTCCTTGTAACATACTTGTTTTGGTAGCTGACAGATGTACCAAATACCCTTTAATTGCAAAAAATTGCACTGGTGCAACTTGTAATAATGTAGAAATGGAAAATGAGTTGTCCAGGCTTTTGTACTGGAAATCTGTTGTGGTGGGCATTATTGAAGTAGATGAACGATCTTCAAGCTCGATACTCAGAAAATGATATCTGAGCCCCAGACGGGCTCACTTTGATGTTTCCTAAACATCAAAGTGGGCATTATTGTTGTGAACTTATTTATGACAACATCATCTCTTCCATATTTCTCACGTAATGAGAATTTTTTGATCTTGACTGGTGATCTTTGGGTCGCCATAGCATCTGTCTCCTTTTATGTAAGTGCAAAGCAGACACCCTTGATGACATCGGATTTCGTCTGGAGGTTGCAGTTAAAGTAGGATGTACCTGCAACCTTTTCGACGGGCAAGATGGAATGGATGTAGCATTCTATTTCATCTGATTCTGTGGAAAATATTGAAGGGAAACAGAAGTCTCGTTTAAAATAACGGCATGCAGTAGAATTACTGGTAAAAGTTGTCAGAAGTATTTTGTCTGAATTTTTATAGAAAAGAAAATTAATTTTGTTATGCTAAAATTATTTTGTTTATCTGGTTTGGCATAGGATGTATTTTGAGATGTTTCAGGTGAGGTGGAATTAAGGTTGGAATCGTCTGATTCTGAGTAAAGATTTAGCAGAAAGAGAAGTGAAATTTAAGTAGCTGAGAAAGAGTTAGTATTGATACTCATCATTGGTGTGTATATATATATATATATATTATACATTTAATGGAAATTTAATAAAAATATAATTTTATTAAATTTCCATTAAACGTATAATACGTAGCTCTACGACTTGGTTTGTGTTGAGCACTGTCGATATCTAGTGGACATATCCAAGTCTATATATATATATATATATATATATATATGTATGTATGTATTAGAAAATATCCCGGTGTTTTCAAGAAAGTTGGCACAACGCCTGAAGATGTGATAAGTAAAATAATAAACCACGATGGGTAGGTGGCAATTGATCACTGCTGCTGGGGGGCCAACGTACTATGACTACAGTAGTACCTTGACGTACGAGTGCATTAACTTATGAGTTTTTTGAGGTACGAGCCGTCACTCGGTCAATTTTTTGTTTTGAATTGTGAGCCAAATTCCGAGGTACGAGCCAGCAAGCCAGCTTCAGAGACGTAGAAGTGTAGCATTAAGTGTGTAGCAAGTAAGTTAAGTTAAGCAATTTAAATGATAGTGTTTATGACGAACGAATGCGACCGAAAAAGAACGAAACGAAAAGAACTCCTATTGTACTCCTCCACCCTCCACCCTCCTCCTTCAAATTGCTTTAACATAAGAGCAAATTGAGCTATGAGCTCAGTCACAGAACGAATTAAACTCGTATGTCAAGGTACTACTTTATTTTGTCTTTAAACCCCCGAAATAGTCACCTTGGTAGACAACTGATGAGCTCTTTGTGGCTTGTTTTTAACTGATAACTTAACATGATTGTTTGGATAAATGATTGATGTGAACTCGTATACAACCATTAAATGTTTTCTATTCATATATATATATATATTTATTATATGGCTGAGCTCGCTTGCCGGTCAATACGCAAAATGACGCACGCTGATTGGCTGCCTAGCTGGGCAATAAGTTTTTCGTACAGACCGACTAGTTTTGGCGAGAAAATTTCCCAGTTGATTTGAAGAAAAACAAACCAGATTCAGGTACCTTTTACAGAAGATTTATAAAAACAAATTACAGAAAAAGAAGTTGAACGTACTCAACGATAATTTTAAGCAGAAAACTAGAGGAATAGATGCCAAAAACCACGAAACAAGCAAGTAAACCTAAGCCGCTAACTAACGAACACAAAGTTTTGTTAAAAGCGATGAAAAAAGGAGCCAAATGCCATATAATAAATTCCTTATTAACCTCGTTTGTTTGGTCTGTAAGGGAAAGTATTTGCCCTCGGTTTTTTCCGAACAGACTCCGCTCTTTCGTCGATCGGTCTGTACGAAAACCTCAGGCAAATACTTTCCCGTACAGACCGAACAAACGAGGTTAATAAGTAATCAATATATGTGTAAGATATATATACACATATATATATATATATATATATACAAATGTTAACTAAAAATGTCCTTTACGCTACTTAAAGTTTCACGCTGCTAAGCGATCACCAGGCAACTGAGAATGAATCAATTACAACCATCCGTTTTATGCTGTCCCAGATTTAATTATTTCCGTTTACGTCGTGCATTCCATAAGTAGAGCGTGTTGGCATGTCGGCATCTGGAAACGATCTCCGATCCAGTGGCGTAACTACGGGGTGGCATGGGGGGCACGTGCCCCCCATCTGAGCACGGTGATCCTCCAGGTGGCCCCCCATTTGAAATTGGAAAAAAAATTACAGAACGAAATTCAGTTGCTATTTTTGCTTATCAAACATATTTACTTCTAAGTCTAAAAGGAATACGAATACAACTTGCCGAACTGTTCGACTTTGTTAATCTATTAATCTTTGTTAATCTATAGGTTTTTTGACCACTGAGCCCGGGCGAGGACGTTGGACTCATGTCAAAGGTGCACTCTATGGCGATATGGCGCAATTATGGCAAAATTCAGGAGTCAGTGGATGAGTGGATGGTAGACGTTTAAACATTGCATGTAGTAAGGAAAGAATAGTTGAGACCATTTTGTGATATTGAGGGGGCAAGTCAACGTCATAATTTGTCGTGTATTTGGAGGCAATAGAAAGTTCCACGATAAGAAAAATATCAACACTGTACGTCTTTGTTTGCCGGTTAATGTGAATATTGCTCACTGTGTTGTTCTGTAGCCTATGCAAATATTTTATAAATCTACTTTGAAATGTGTAGATTAACTTACTAAACTGCTAAAAGTTAACCCCTTTTTGTTTCACACGTTTAACTCACTGCCAGGAAAAGGTTAATGGAAGCTTTTATGTGAAAAGATTAAGTGCCATATTGATAATGGCCATGAAGCGGTTGTTAGCGGAAACGTAAGTGCATCAGGTCGTGTAGTCTCTTGAATTTCTAGTCAAATGAATATCTCACTTTTTTTCTCGTTTTTATTTCCTATTTTTCCCCTTTTCCAGCAATTTAGCTTATGCCAAAAAGTGAATATTCGTTTTACATTCTTTGAATAGTTGACTGTCGGCCTGAAGGTCAGAATACCCCTTGTTACTGTAAATTTGTGCCATTTTTTGTTGATAAGCTGATAAGTGTCGTTTTTCAAACGATCAGTGTTCTAGTATAATGCAGACAAATGTTACAAAGTTTTTTAAAAGGCGTGCAACCGCTGATATTTCAGAAGATTTTAATGGATCTAGTGGGAAGCGTCAGTCTACAGAATCAGAGGTATATGCAATAGAAGACAATGGAGGCATTCGTTTGGACGATTCTGCAAGTGATACTGAATCGCCTGACACAGACACGAGTGAGATAGCAGGCTCGCCTTGTCCCAGGTCAGTGTCAGTGATGCCTACAGCTGTACCGATCTTACAAGGGTATGCACGAAAGCCACCAGGAGCAGATGATATCAGCAGTGGAAGGGCAGAGGGGCCCACTCAGCCGTCACGGATAATTTTTCCCTCAAAGCGTTTTGGGACAAAGCAACGTGCTTTCAGACCAACATCGTATAGCTTGCACTAAAATGACTTGAATATTCTGTCAGTCAAGATGCTGCCTAGTGTTTCTGTTGCAGGATGTTTCCTTCTCCACATAAGCCAACGTCGGAAAACACCTTTACATCTACTGGTTTTCGTCAGTGGAAGAAAGCAACGGCGAAAGATGCAGGATTCAGTCAGCATGAGCGCAGCAACTATCATACAACATCGTTTTGTGCGTGGAAAGAGTTTCAACAACCCCTAATATCTGGGAAAACCATTGACGCAACCATATCTTCCCTTCACGAGAAAACAATTAACGAGAACCGACATTATGTCAAACAAGTGCCAAAAGTTCTTTGTCTAACTGCAAGATAGAAGATTGTTAGGAGAGGTCACAAAGAAGATGTGAACAGCCCAAACAAGGGAAACTTTTTTGAGATCTTGGAACTACTAAGTGAATAAGATGACATAGTAAAACGTCGTTTTAAAGGAAAGAGCAGAGTTAAGTACACTAGTCCAAAGATTCAGAACGAAATCCTGGCTTTGCTAGCCCAAATAATTCGCAAGGAAATCACCAACGAACTATACGCGACCGTTAATTTTTCACGAATGGTTAACGAATCCAAGGATATCAGTGAGAAAGGACAATTGTCTGTAGTGGTGCGATATTTGTTCAGTAACTCCATACATGAAGAATTTCTAGATTTCATTCAGTTGCACAAGCTCGATGCTGCTTCGTTGAAAGATAAACTGGCTGAGATCCTTAAATCATGTGAAATAGACCCAAACAACTGTGTGGGATAGACCTACGATGGGGACTCTGTAATGAGTGGTGTCAGCCGTGGAGTTCAAAATTGGTACGCAAAGAACTAGCCCCACAAGCACTATACATCCATCGGCTTAATCTTGTCATTCTTGACAGTGTCAAATCCGTTCAGTTAGCTGACTCGTTCTTCAGTTTGCTGCAAGAGATTTACAAATTCATGTCCTCACACACAACACATGAAATCTATCTTGCAATCCAAAAGAAGCTATAGCCTGCTAAGCAACTTCGATACTTGAAATCACTTAGCGATACAAGATGGTCATGTCAGTATGCTTCCTGTAAAGTGCTACTCGACACCTTTCCTGCCGTGATAAATACGCTGGAAGGAATTGCAGATTCGCACACAGGCAAGCGTGCTCACGATGCAGCAAGCATCCTTATGAACATCAGTTTTACTACAACATTATGCTTGGCATGTCTACGCACATACTTCACAAGACAAAGCTGGTCTCGGACATGCTCCAGTCTCCGTCCCTAGAACTTTCAGCTGCTGCAAATCTGATTGACACAGTTCAACAAGATTTGCAAAATGAACGCTCAGTGGAGGCATGGCACAGTATTTGGGAAAGAGGAGTTGAGATGTCGCAAGCACTCGAAGTTGAAGTTTCACCTCCACCAAAGTCGAGAGTTCGAAGGATACCAAAACGCCAGCAAAGTAGTGTGGTAATGCAGCCTGTTGGTTATACTGAAACATGTGAGCATGAAGAAAGCTACTACCCCCAACGTCAGCTTCCTGTGAGAGAAGTTTCTCATCAATGAGACATCAAAACTTCCTGAGAAATTCCATGTCAAGCGATAAGTTGTCCTCTGTTTCTGTGATTGGCATCAATCATCAAAGAGCCAAGCAAATTGACATGGATGACTTTATCAACCTATTTGCCAGTAAACATAAGAACAGACTGGTTCAGTTGTTCTAACTACGCTTTTTGCAAAATAATCTTTGTTGCTATTTTAATGGAGTTGTTTTTCGCATTGAGTGTCAAAGACTATGGGTATTAAAGCATGAGGGCCAACTTACGTATTTGGAGCTGCTTTGGTACTGTAATTCACCAACCATGTAAATGCACAATATCGAAATTCACTACATTTAATAAAAGTGCGTTGTAGCGAAATATCTAGTGCCACCCCCAAAAATGGTTATGCTCCCTTGAGTGCCCCCCTATTTTTTAACCACAGTTACACCACTGCTCCGATCTCTTGTTCAGCAAATTCGCTTTGTTCGCCTTTAAAATTTGCAGCTTTTCTTCCAAGCAAAGGATGCAACGCTTCGTTCCTTCTTTGTGTGCGAGGACGCATTTCAAAATGGACCACTTTATTTCATAATTTCGGCAGGTTTTCTTAAGTTCCCATACATACTTAGATAATTCCGTTTCGTTGGCGTACTTTGTCCCGGAAGCTTTTTGTGTGATTTCTGTACCGTGTTTCGAACTCACCAGATGTCATACCAATATACTGTTTTGTGTCTGCGTAGTTCGTTGTCGTTATTTCAGCTTTGTAAATGACGTTTGATACCAAACAATTTCCAAGGATAGGGCAGTCGTCTTTATCGCGGTAGTTGCATGTTGGAGGAGGTTGTGGCTGTTGTGGTTAGTGTCTTGTTGATGCCTTGGAAAGGACAAGGTCGTTGTGCTTATGAATGATGGTTTTCATGTTTCTCATGGAGCTGTAACTTACTTTTACGGTGTTTCTGTTGAATATTTTGTGGAGTTTACTAGTTGATGATAAAATGCTTGTCGATGAGATTGAGAAACTTTCTGCCTACGTTGGTCTTGACGTTTTTGCTGTATGGTGGGTTGAACCAGGTAACATTGCGATGACGCTGGCGTCGGTTAGAAGGGAGATTCTTGGGAGTTTTGCCGTCCTCATACGAGAGGTGCGTGCGGAAGTTGCTGCGGTTGAGGGCTTCTTGGTATGGTGGAACTGCTTCATGGAAAGTTGGGGCGTCGCAGGAGAGTTTTGATAGGCGTTTGTTGATTGAGGTTGGTAACAATGCACGAGATATTTAACAGCCTCGGCTTAAAGATCACCGCCCAAACTAACCAGAAAGTGACGAACTTCTTGGACATCACCTTGGAGTTGCGCAACTCAACGTATAAACCGTACAAGAAACCAAATGACGAACTTCTTTACGTACACAGCAACTCTAACCACCCACCATCAGTTCTGAAACAATTACCAACCTCAATCAACAGGCACATTATTTGTGCTTTTCGCCTCAGTTAAGGGTTCTACCACAACGGGTAGACATCTATTTGTCTCCGCAACGGGTAGACCAGTCTCTTCGACCACAACGGCTGATTTGTCATTTGTCACTACGCTTGGCGTTAAAGAGTCGTTCACCGAACAACAGGTCACAACAGACCATCTATTTGAAGACCAACGTACTACAGTTAATAGATCAGTAAGCGATAATGCAGGAACATCGGGGATGACTTGACTGTGTAGGGCAGAAAAATACAAACTGTCACCGTGTTCTATAACGTCGTCGATCGTATTTGCCGACCAAGTAGTCACTGGGTTATTCAACTCATACAAAATCGAACATAAAGCCATAAAGCCACACTGTCGGCCTCTCGACTCTTCACCAAACATTTCGTGGCTTTGATGAACACTTCCAACAGCTAAAACATGCATAAGTAATATAAGTACACACTAACCTTCGTTCTTTTTCGACTTCCTCCTAACGTTAAAAAGTGTTAAGCATGTTCACGGTGAACATGCTTAATTTACATTAAAAATCATCAACAAGGCTGGTCCAGGGTAGGCAACGGCGCAACAACACAACACCAAGGGAGGGATTCTCGCTTGCTACAATCTGAAACAGATAAAAATATTCTATCCTCGACGTTTCGAGCAAAGGCCCTTCGTCTGGAGGCCCTTCTTTCTACTAACTCTCCAGACGAAGGGCCTTTGCTCGAAACGTCGAGGATAGAATATTTTTATCTGTTTCAGATTGTAGCAAGCGAGAATCCCTCCCTTGATATTAATTTACATTAACATCGGGTTCATGTGATCAAAATCTGCCTCGTTTTGAAATAATCTTCAATGCTGGACAAAAAATCGAGATTACCACCGGCAAGAATAGTGTGCTGCGTCACTGGAGCTCGACAGCAATTATTGATCGTTCATTATAATTAATTAATTTCTAACGGGCTCTAAATCAGTTACAACTGTTTGGTCCCTGTGAGAAGAGTACATATTTGTTACATGTAAGGTCAGCCATTCTTGAAAACCTGTTTATGTTGCAGCGATTTCCTTGTCTTTTTCTCTCATAATCGGGTTACTTTTCAACTTTATGGTCGATTCTAGTCATTCACCAAATGCAGTCGTATTTTCTAGATTGATATGAGTGATGATACATAAATTTACCAGGAACAATATTTGATAATCGATCCGGACCACTGAAAGCCCACTTCATCCAAGGAAAGCGGTGTCTAGCCACTTAAAGGTAATAAAAACAAAGATATTAACTTTGATAATAGAGTATATTAAATCGCTGATGTAGTTTAGACATGACGTCAACTTCAACCAGGACGTTCTTTTCAGCATTTAAACTCAAAGAAGCCTTGGTTGATTAACTAACGGATTTTATAACTTTCAAGCGTGTTACTACCGTGATAAGGAGTAGCTGAAGTGGCTTCTCAAAACAATCACGATTTAAGTGGATTTTTAAGGCGCTGGTAATAAGGATCTCCGTTCGGCTGGGTCGGGTTGAAATCTTCGTCTTGAAATATTGTAAAATAATTTTTAAAGGGTAACTTCTTCGAGAACCTCGGTCTGGCATTTCTGCCTAGTTAACTGAGCTCAATTTTAATAAATCAACCCTAAAACCAGGTCACCAGCAGGCCATTTGGTTGAAAAATAATTTATCGTCATTTAGTGTAATTAGAAGGCGATCATTCATTATTCAGAATGCGTGTTCTGTTATAGGAATTTAATATTTAAGATAAAGATAGCTTAATCACTGGCGTTATAAAAGGCATCAAACATTAGAGTTTCATGCTTTATAGACGTAAAATGAAGACGAGAGCCCAGCTCAAATATCGGAAATGTAATGTCATCACACCCAGGAATTAGGCAGAAGCACACAAATAAAGTTTAATTGAAGTTCACTGACGTTTCGTTGTCATTTAAACTTTAGTCGTGTGTTTCTGTCCAATTCCTGAGTGTGATGACATTACATCTCCAAATTTTGAGCTGGGGTCTCATCTTCATTTTACGTCAAAGATTTCCGCCCGGTAAATCTTTAGTGAACATTTTCATGCTTTATAGTTATAAGACACTACGTTTGGATCTGTTTATTCACTGGCGAAGACAGGACTTGATGCTCCTTGATTGCTCCCAATGTTAGTCCTTTTACTTTAACTGTAACAAGTCTGAGATCTTGACCTGTTGATCAT
Source organism: Heliopora coerulea (assembly GCA_030142905.1). Taxonomy (NCBI): domain Eukaryota; kingdom Metazoa; phylum Cnidaria; class Anthozoa; order Scleralcyonacea; family Helioporidae; genus Heliopora; species Heliopora coerulea. Next base: position 254,727 of record JASJOG010000157.1, read on the forward strand.
AGATAAATGGAAGCAATAATTATTTTCAGATCTGTCATTAAACTGCTCTCCCTAAACCAAGATACTGCTATCAATAATTCAATGTTTAATTTTGAATGAAGTTCTGAGTTGTCCTTACCCAAATCATAAAATAATTTGCTGATCAACAACATAGGATGTGCATAAAGCTGAACTCAAATAATAGAGTAGAATACTGCAGGTTGTTCTAATAGACTGAAATACATTGAGAAGAAGAATGCCTAGATCACTGCCTTGATGCAGATGACTAATAGTTATCATCCCAGGATGAATGAGACAGTTCCATCTACCCTTCTATTCTGCTATCTGTCACAGATAGGTAGATAGAGTCACAACCATCAGTTCACCAGCTTGGCTGTGACATTTCTTCCAAACTTAATTCAATTAACCGTTACACTCTTTTTTGATTGCTGTGGTCTCTCCTGTCAGTCTACAAAATTAATGTTCAGAATAAAGAATACACTGAAAAGGCATAAGAATTTATGATGCAAGGATCTTTTCATAAATCAATATAAACCATAAAATTATATTCATTGCTGGTTAGACTGTAATTTTCTCATAAGAAGTCTTTATTCCTTTTTTTTAATTTGCAAATTGATTCCCTTACATTCAGCCTCAAATCAATAAATTATTTTATGAAGGCACAAAGGGATTAGCTGTCATTGAAGTAGATTCTTTAGGAAGTGGTGGAGTACAATTTTTTGGCTTTCATGACCAAAAGATTTATTCACTTTAAATTTACACTTTTGTTATCACCACTGAATACATGCAGAATAATATATCAAAAAGAAATTAAAGGTAACTGTTCCATAGTTTATTTTCATGATTGCCAGCTTCATGCTCATAACTTAATATAATCACCATGGCCATTGAAGACATATTTGCTACTGATTGCTGTTTGAATTACTAAAATTGTAATAAAAGAGTGTGACATAGTTTTTGCTCAGGATTGTTTGATGGTCTTTAGGCCTTTGTGAATAATAACTGATTTTATAGGAAATGTATTTTTCTGGGCAAGGTCTCATTATTAATGTGGAGAGAAATGAAGTACTAAGGGGGAAAAATTAGTGACTTGGCCTGCTCAGTATGTTTATATCAAGACAACTAAAGATAATGCTCTAATGTAGGTAGTGTGTTGCAATATAATTATAACAATGATGTGATTGTGGTAGCTTGGTATTTATATTCTTAATACGCACGCTCTCAAGCTGTTCTCTCAGAAAAACTTTCTGAGTCCCTGACAGGAATCAAACCCATAACCTTCTGATAACCGGTGAGATGCTCTAACCATTGAGCTACAAAGACTCAGATGATGAGCGAAGGATAAATTTGTTAATAAATATAAAATAAAGAATATAATCAGACTGACAGTACATATGTCTACCATCTATACAAACCAGTACATAAATTTAACCTTTGCTCACCATCTGAGTCTTTGTAGCTCAATGGTTAGAGCGTCTCACCGGCAATCAGAAGGTTACGGGTTCGATTCCCCTCTGGGACTCAGAAAGTTTTTCTGAGAGAACAGCTTGAGGGCGTGTGTATTAAGAATATAATTATAACAGTTTATAAAAGATAGTGGACTGCTACCAAAATTTATAAAACAAAACAAAAAACTGATATTTTGAGCAATAAGCTTTTTTCCCAACATGTTTACTGTAGTTGCCTTGTTGAAGCAAAGACAAGTACCCGTATTTGGGTAATGGCAGCATATAGTTTTTGGCCAAATAGGTCATAATGACTACAGAAGTGTGACATGATTCTTAATTGAAGGTAACATGGCTTGGATTAAGCCAAGGAGAGAAAATGAGAAATGCTTTCCTATTTACTCCATTGACCATGCAAAGACATTTAAGCTTCAATGGAGTGGGTTTATTGGACACACTTTAATAAAAAATATTCAGCAGAGAACTCAGTCTGCAGTTTCTGAACAAAGTTTCTTTATAGTTGGTTATAATTATTTTGACATAATGTAAAACAGGCAAGGAGTGTTCAGGTGGCATTGTTGCAACTTTATGATAGTTCACCATTGATCTTCATCAACTTACTTCTATGCATAGTTCGAACAAACAGTTCGTTAAAATCACTGTTACCCTGCTCATATAAATGCTAACCTTAACCAAACTCAAGCTGTAATCCAGACTATACCCATAATACCCATTTCATTTTTAACTCCATGTGTAATTTTTCAAAACAAGATAACTCTGCTATGTTTTTATGCATATCTTTATATTTTAAAGGTTCTGTTTTAATTTGTGACCACCATGCAAATGCAATTCCACCCCTACATACATATAGCCTCTTAAGTAACTAAAGACTCATTCTTTTCAGTGGGAGTGGAATAAATTAGGGTTATCCTCATGGCTGAAGTAGCTACTAATTCAACCACAACCTTTGAGTTGAATTATTTCAAAAAAAGATCAATTTTTCCACTTTTCAGGATAAATTTTGACCATAAAGGGAAGTGAGTTATTAAATAAATGCTACACAAAATCAAATGATATGGCATCCAAAGGAAATTGTAAGTATGATTTTTTTTTTTCAATCACATATCAGTATTGCTTGAATTGTTCTTAATATTGTTGTTTGGAAGCCTGCTGTAAACAAAGTCAACTGGGCAGGCAAACTGACAAAAGAAAACAAGAAAATGTCCCTTCTGGGTAGTATTCACATGCTAGATTTATGCACTGCTGCAAAAAATAGCCATCCCATACCCTCCATCTGCTGAGTAGTATCATTTGATGTTTTAAAGAATGTAACTGAGTAGTGGCCGGCAAAAAGTGGGAAAGCAAGGTATTGATGTCATCAGGGTAAAATCTTATTTTACTCTGATGAGGGCTGCCAACATGTATCACATAGCCTACAAGCTTCCAGAGCCTACAAGCAAGCTGCATACAAAGTGAACGTTTGCAAATCAATTTAGTTCCAATGTAGTCAACTAACATGAGATTTACCTCTTTATATATCACTATAACTTCACACAAAGAGGTACACGTTTCAATCAGAATAAACATGCCTTAGTTTACCTTGTACAATTTCAAAACTTCTCGTTTAATTTCTTTATTTTCCTCTTGACTGGCAAGCAAATCCTGGAGAGATTTATAGCAATAGTATTACAGCTATCGTTCAGTTAAGGAGAAAAAATATCGTATCCAGTTTACCTTCATCTTTTCAGACAGACTAGTTTTCTTTTTGTTCAACTGCTCCTTAAGGCACTTAGTCCTATCTCCATTCAGATTCTAAAATAGAACAACACAATAGCCTGGGTCAGTTACAATGTATTTCTGTTTACCAATACTTGCTATGACGGAGCGTTCTAGTATCCCAGAATTGGGAATCGACTCTTCCCTACTTTGCTGTGTTTTTCAGCTGGCTTGGTCTCTGCAAATATTAGTGAAATTTCGTATAAATTGGAAAAGAGAAAACAAACACTGAATTAGATGAAGGTTCTCGTTAATAATTTTAACCTTAGTAATACATTATGGAATTGTTTCGTGTTCTGCTCAACCGCTTTTTTACTTGGCCTCTTTTTATCCTGAATAACACGCTGCTACATCTGTTACACCTCTTCTTCATTCTCCTTCATATTATCAGGGACCTCGGAGGGGCCGAGGGGGAGGGGCTGGGGGGCTTTAGCCCCCCCCCCCCCCACTTTTTATCCTAAGAAAAATAATTTAATCTTCAGAAAACGGAATTCGCCACGAAAACAACAACTAAATGTTAATAGATTGCATGTATAAACTGCTAATTTCAAAATGTAGTCCAAAACATCGAAAAAATTTAAACAATCCCAAACCAACGGTGGTCAAAACCATTGTGCCCCTCCAACCTTTTTGAAACTGTAAACAGTTCCCTTTTCAAGCATGAAAAGTGCCCTTATTAAAAAGAAATGCTTTTTTATAACAATGTGTAACGCATCAGTTTATGCCCTCTTATTTGGGTCTACAGATTAAAAGATACATAAGAATATGAAAAAACAAAACACATTGAACAACATCAGTTTTGGTCTGTTAGACTCTCTAGTCAAGAAACTAGAGCTTTACCTGTTGAATCATGTATCCAAGAATCCCGAAGTAGCATCACAAATTAATCGAACGATAGAATCGGTAAAGCCAGTGACATTACACAAAGACATTTAAGTTGACGATTTTCAGCTTTACTAAAATACAAATCTTGGTTTGTGCTGAGAACCATACATATTGCGTTTACATTTAATTATCTTGTTTTATATCCTACATTTATACTTGTCACATTTCACGATTTGTTTATCAAACCGAATATTATTATGGTTGTGATAATAATTGTTTGTTAATTAAAACATCTCTTAAAATGCAAGAAGTTTTGTTTTAGTGCTTTAGCGATTTCATTTACGTGACCGTATGCCTCTTCACTCCCTAAAAATTTTCGAGTGAATTGAAAGACATCCGTTCATTCCCTTTTAGACCCCCCCCCCCCCCATTTAAAAAGCCGCTCCACGGCCCCTGATTATAATTGTATAAGCAGTCAAAACAAGACGAGTGTGTTGTAAGAACAGCGTCATCACTTTTGAATTTCTTTTCAAATTTTCCTCCTTCACATAAATCCATAATTTCTTGCCCCAGACCATAGTACCTTGGTGACATAGCTGCCAGCTTGACCGAAATCGCAATCGCCAATGTATTGTTAACCTGTACAAATATACGTAGATTAGAACTGTGACATGTTTGTGGAAGTTGATCGTCCAGGTTAGTGTGGTCTTGAGAAAGACTGTTGGTGGAAGTGACTGACGTTTCGACAGACTTAGCGGCGGTCATCTTCAGAGTCAAAATGAGAGTAAATGTCACGTTCGCCTGTATTTGTATCTGGTCAGGTTTGTGCGTCATAATACAAGCGAACCTGACATTTACTCTCCTTTTGACTCTGAAGATGACCGCCGCTAAGGCTGTCAAATTTTATTCTTGATAATCCTTTAGGAAAAGTTTTTTGTTCCCCAAGGAAATATTGTTAGATAGATGTGGAAAATATTCCTGTGAGACGTCCTTGCTGGTGGACTTTCCCAGTTCTTGGTCAGTGTATGTGTTCTTAAAGCTTCGCGTGGTCATGACGAGGACAGACTATGGAAACTGATATTAATTTGAAGTAGCTATGAGCTTTTCACCCAATGACTTATCATTTAATGTGCTCAGATCTGGTTATGTCTTGAGTTTGTTGGATCTATAATTTTAACTGAAATTCAGTCCCTACTTACTATAATTATGATACAGATGTTTACGGTAGGTGCCAGAAACTTGGATTCAAGCCATAGTCTTGGTCATAACTCATTTTGCAAAAAATTAAAGATTTAAGATGCTAAACCTGCATTCATTCGATTCCATTTTCACCCAAATGGGTAAATGTGCAGAGAAGCATAAAATCAATACGGCAACTTTTATTGTAATTTATATATGGAAAAACTATTGATCTTTTGGCATACAATTATGTAGTAGGCCCTAGAACTGTATGGCATAGTTATTTTAATTTATTATAATTTTCTCTTACATGTAGCAAGGGAGCCAACGGAAAACTATGATTCTCCATCAGAAGAGGTATGGGTAATTTGTACTGACAGAGATATTATATTATAATAGCTTTTGGCTATAGAAAGTACTATAATTTGACTGTAAATGGCATGTTAATAATGAGGTAGAGAAGTTCTGTAAGACTTTAGTAACCTAAAATGAAATAAGTCATTCATATTTAACTTTATTTAAATCTTCAAATTTACCAAAATTTATAACAGCATATTATGATATAGAAAGATTATGAAAATTTGTGGTCAGTTTAAAACAGAAGTTAAGGTTCTTTAACATTAACTGACTTCATTTACATCAAATGATATTTTTATTTACAAAAAAAAATTATGATCAATAATTGAATTAATACATTATATATGAACATCAGAAATTTTGAGGCTTAGCATAAAATTAAGAGCAATTTAAAGATCTCCATAAAAATATAGGTGAAGAATGATTTTCTCTGACTTTTAATGTGATCAAGTCTGAATTCCATAAGCTAGTAATATACATCAAAAATGAGAATTTCTAAGGGTTTCAGACAGTGTAACAGAGAGAACTTCCAAATTAAGGGAACCAGCATTTCGCTGAGAGCATATCGAAACTACGCAAGTCCTCTAAACAGGTTGAAAAGCAAAACAACATTTGTAGGTTAATGGCAGAAAATTAATTTAAATGGTTAAGTCATTCATAATTGGACAACAACTCATATCCGACAATAAATCTAGTTGCTCTAGGCTGAGTACGAATAATTAGAGAATCAGACGATATATTTATTACTGCAAGATGACCTTACTTCACAAGTCATTGTATTCAAGACAAGATTCATCCCAAGCTTCTCTATACTTCCATCATTCATATCCAGCCTTCCTTTTGCATTCACAATAACTGGACGTTCAGCATATTTTGGGACTTTGCAGTCACGTAATATTATTATAGAAAATTACTGTAGATCTTGATTGAAAAATTAACCCAAATCTTTTTCAACTTCCACTTACACCAGCTGTTTCTTACCAAGAAAATAGTCCTTATCAAAAATTGTGACAGTCTTGTTATTTGATATAAAGTTACAAAATCTTGCATTTCTTGACATTTATACTCTCTGCCCATTACATTGGAAAATCCACTTGTACGATCCATTTGTGTCTTCCTGACGTTCATCTCAACAGTCCTACACAGCAATTACCCCAAAACATTATACGGAATTGGCTAATGAAAATAAACAAAACTTCCTACATTGACCGTTGAGTGCACGAGAAATCATTGGCAGGAAGAAGGATTCCACACCATGAACAGTAACTCTGCCTTTGACTAGCCAGATAGAACCTAAACCACAGCAGCAAAGAGCCTTCAATGCATTTAAAGTATGCAAATTTGTCCTGTATGGTTATGTCTTGGGAGATAGGTAGTTCCACAGTAGAAAAAGATAATTACATCAACCCGGTGTCTCTTTTAACACGTGTGTAACAAAATTTATACCTCTGGTATGGCAAGGTTGATCATTAATATTACTTCGCATTAAACTCTATTTTTCTTCTTTTGGCAAATGTGTTTCTCTTGCACCAATCTATGGCTGTCTATGTTTGGCAATTAACCCCTTGAATTTTGGCAATAACAGCAATTGATCAAAATAGGTCCTCTTAAATGTTAACATAGCTGGGATTTTTTATACTTAGGTGTGGGGTCAGTATTAAACAAAACGGAGTAAACTCTATATAATTGATAACCCATAGTAAGCAAGGCTGATGTCTGTATCATCCTCAATAAATGTAGTGTAGGCGGACAACTGGTGAAATTAATACACAAAAATGTAAGTACATAGTGTAATTTAACCAATCGGACAAAGTAAAATTATATTCATGTGCAACATAGTTAGAATTTCAAACATTAATTTTTATCAGTGAACATTTCTATTTGTATTACAGGGTGCATTCTCATCAGTTCAACATGAAGAGGGTCAAACGATGGAGATTGAAAACACGTTTGGTGACTTGTCCCTTAAAGAAACAAATGGAGCTCATCCGTCAGAGGTGAGGATCGTCTACTCAGATTTTTGTTGGTTTTCTTAATTTCTTTTTTCTATCAATTTCTGAGAAGATTGTGATGCTGCTGCAGATGTATTAATCGTAGAATAGTTTATCTGAACACCTTAAGGATTTTAAATTTACAAGTGGATAAAGCTACATATTATTTTCAACAATATCACAATTTTTGATTTTCATATCCGCTTAACTGCAATTTCCCGCATTTTTAGGGCAGTTTTACCACACCATATTATGATCAAAAGCAACATCATTTTAGTCAACCTTCAACTTTTTTCGACAATGTCTCTCCAATTTCCCAAAGCTGATGTAGTTGCACTGATGTATCTGTAAAGCTTATGGATAAGAGGCAACACGTCTCCGCAATTTATTTTAAAACTACGCGCACTAAAGGTTAAAATTAACCTTTAAATAACGTTAAAATTAACCGGGAGGTAATTCTGGTTAAAATTTAGGTTATCTCCCCTTTCTATCTCTTTCATCTTTTAGTTAGTATTATTGCAAAGGAAATACTTGACGGGAAGCGTTTAATTTTTTCTTTTGCTATGGAAAATATTGCCGGGATTTTAATTTGGAGGGCAACAATCACTAAAGATTAAAGAACAACCAACAAATTGCGGTAGAGATGGAAATAACTTCAGCGCACTCGAAAATTGCGAATTAATGTTAAAAACCCCACGTTACTGGAACACATAAAAATTCCCCACCTAGGCGTTGAAGAATTCACGATGGGAAAAAAAATTTAAAAAAATATTCTGGACGAAAAGATTGAATATGGGGAAATGAGGTCGGCCGATGGAAAATATATGACAAAAACGAACTTTTCGTCTTGACTGGCCAACCTCGGTATTGAAAATTAGCCTGCTGCATACCAAAATCAGCCTCACTAACCAGTCAGACTGTGCAAATGGAAAATGAACTCTGTACTCCCAACTTGAGCATAAACGCATTTTAAATGTACATTTTCAGCTTTTTAGATCTTGAAAAACGCAAAGCACCTTTAACCCGTCATCCAGGCTACAAATTTGTTCCCCAACCAAATTCATCGTAGCAGGGTTCAGTTGATTGCAAGCGTTTGACTGAAATTTGGGGCCAATGACACCTCTAGTTCTACTTATGACCTGTGTGGTTGATACCATTTTGGGTAAGTAATCGATACTAGGACCAGTGAATCGGGAGCGGTTATGGACCACATAGCTCTATTAAACAATGACTAGATGAACTCAATCAACGTTAGAGAGTTCAACTAAGAGTACTTAATAAATGGCAAAAAAAGATTTTAGAAGTTTTCAGATAATCTTTTAATTTTGAATGCAGGTCATCAAGTATTAAAGTGTTAAACACAAGACCTGTTTTAGAGAGCATCATATGAAGGGACCTACTGTACACTAAGAACTAGACGAAATTTTTTTGCTTGAAATTTTATCACCATAATTTTATTAGCTTTTGAAATGTCATTGCACATTGTGGCGGTGTAAGAGACTGCTATACTGGGGGGAGAGAGACAAAATGTTACGCTGGCGGGGCTACAGTGAGATCTAGAGGGGGCTGTAGCCCACTTAACTCGTATGTTAAAAGAGGTCCTGGTTACTCAGCCACTATCTGATGAATTCTGTGATCAAATTACAACAGTTTGGTCTAGAAAGTTCTCTGAAATTAATTTTATAATTTCTTGGGGTAATACAATCAGCAGACTTGAGGGATATTTTCCTTTATATTCATCATAGAAGCAAAAAATTGATCCTTTGTAAAGGCATATTTTGCAGTTAATAAAAACAAATGGATATCCTTTTGGAATAGTATAGTAGAGCGCAAGGGCGACAATCGCTTCCTAAAAGTGGGAGCGACGGAGCCGGCAAAGTGATGTGGAAGCATTCCCTCTGAAAGTTTTGGTTTTTTTTAAATCTAATGTTTATGAAATGCCTTTTCCGGCATTCTGAGATTGTTTCTTTGGAACAACATTCATACGTTATTTTTCAATCGAAACGAAGCCATGCATTTCCTCCAAACAGCAATAAAGATTTTATAGTATGACTAAACAAAGTATTTCTGATTGTTTACAAAATGGCGTCCAAAGAAGAACTATCGGACTGTAAAATAACTTGGCAAATTTTCATAATTTGTCATGTATTCGAACCAACAATACCTAGGTAAGAATTGGGGCTGAAAAAAGTTATATCGGAAAATCGTAAAGGTAAACATGGAACCATAAGCACCGAGGGAACAGAAATTTGGCTTCAGTTGTCATGAACTTTGCACAAAGTGGGAGAGATAATTATATATGTATCCCCCTCAGTCCAAAAGTGGGGGGATATTTCCCCCGATCCCCCCAGGATTTACGTCCTTGGTAGAGTGATTTCCTGCAGTGTCTTGTTCCTTAACCTGCTAAGCTGCCGGTTAACCCTTCAAGTCATTATACCACCAGGGAATAAAATTTGATCTGAGTATTCTTTTTTTCCAGAAAAATAGGTTAGCCAAGTTGGAAAAAGATTACCAAATTTCTGTGAAAAAATTGTCAGAAAAGGATAAAGAAATAGAAGTAAGTTGGCTGGAATTGAGGACAGCATTAAGAGAAGAAGCACTCTCTCTGAAGAGAAAGATTAATTAAAATCTATATCAAGAGACAATTTTGATTGGTGCATTTGTTCGCTGGTCACCCTTGCTGGGTCTTGCGCTATGTGGGTGCTGTTTTTGGTTATGTTGAGGAGCCCACTCTGGGTTTAGCCAAAGCGATCCTCTTTGAACACTGAAAACAAACTTTATGTCTGCTTGGGTGTCGGAAGCTGCTACGTGTTTTATCAGAGAAGAGTGGACGAAACCCAAATATTCCTCACTATTTTTCGAATTGAGATTTGTAAATTACAGAAGAGTGAAATGATGGAATGTTGACGTTTTCTAGTAATGTAGATATCTTCAATATAATAGTACAGCCAAATTGACGGAGAAAAATGGTCATCGTTTAGAGTCAATTTTGCGATGTTTCGAGATCTTTTTCTTAATGTAAATAGATTGTTAAAATCCGTTATTCAATTGCAGATTTTCATTTCATTGTGACAGAAACATTAGAAAAAAAATAAGCACGTCTCTTTGAAGAGAAACCAATCTGTATTAATACAGTAACGTCTTGTTAAAAGACCAGCAAGAAATAATCCTGAAAAAAAACTTTAAAGAGTTCTTAAAATTTAAGATTTTTACAACTGATGACGTCTTCCTAATGACGTCAGAAGTTGTTCCTATGACAACAAAATCGTAGCATATATTTGGACTCAGCATACATCATCCTGTAAAAATTTCATGATTGTACGAATTCACAAACAGTGATTCAGCAAACGACACCAGATAATCAGTAGTCAAGACCTAAGAGAATTAAACTCAGTAGTTTGTATGACTAAATGCATGTCAGGTTGTAACAGGAGCTCTACTTCATTCTGCTATGCAGCAAAGTTTGGAATTCTCAGCCAAAGATTGACTCAAAAATTCAGTGACATTTGCCTAATATTGTGGTGTGTTCTAGAGTCTGGGGTGAATTTATCATCGCATAAACCAAATCGAAGAAAACCTTACACTTGAGTTCAAAACTTACATTACTAACATACCAAACTAGCAATTTTATGAGAATGTTCTTTAATTCCAATGCGAAGATTATACTAATTTACTTTACTTTACTTTAATTTAATTTAATTTAATGTAGTTTAAAATGAAGATAAGTGCCCGGCTTAAAAGTTTAAAAAGATCTGTTATTCGTACACAGGAAATTAATAGAACTGTCGAGAAATTCAAAAAAATTGTTAAGATGTGAGGTTTTACTATGGACATTGTACTGTTATCAAGGGGCAGATACAGTTAAATATCAACTTTTGAATTTTATCTTTGGAGCATGAAGATCTTTTTCCAACATGGCAGTTCTGGTAATCATGTGACGTCATTGCCATGGAAGCTTCGCACAATAATTGAAATGATTCCAACTTTATTTTGTGAAAGTTTTAAGGATATTTTTCAAGATATGGGCAAAAACCCGTTTTGATGTATTGGTTTGGTTTGGAGCCAGGCCATAAGTGAGATGAGTGCATGCTGTGCTTTTTTAATGAATCGAGTTTTGAATTTTTTAGGACGCATGCAACGAAATACAGCAACTCAAGGATAAGATTAAACAGTATGAGGTAAAAAAATAGATGTCCTTAAATCATTGAATCGTTTTAATGTGATGCGAATCTATGCGACATATTTCGAAAACATTCATTCACCCCAAAGCCTTCCACAATCTGGCCCAAAGTTGAAACTCGCTTTAAAATTTGGATGTCGCAAGTGACGGAACGAATCTTCAGCATGTTACATGATTTACAGCTGGCCAATAAATTAAAAAAGATGTTTCTATGAAAATCAAAGTTAGAAATGTTTGGAATATGTCGTTGCCGTCGAAAAATGGAGAAAAATTATGAATCATTGATATAAAAATGCTGTATAAATGATGTGTCAACATTAATTAAACGAACAAAATCCAATAGTATTGATTGTAAACTTTGCAGTCACTGATCCAACGCTATAAAGATGATGAGAATTAGCGTATCAGGCAATAGTATTGTTTATATTTGGTTTGTTAAGTAGAAAAACACAAGAATTACCACATCGGCGACTGCTAAGCGGAACTGTTTTCCATGAAATTTTCTTTTCTCGTTTTTTTCTGAACCCAGAATAACACACCTTTTGCTGTTCATTACCATAAAATATACTATCATTAACACCAACCTCAAACTCATTAACGCAAAAATATATTCATTTTGTTTAATCGACATTCACTAGCAAAGATACGCAACCATTTGCATCGAAGGACATTCTATAGCGCCAACAGACGACCATTAATACCATTCTACCATACATTAAGGATAATAAAATTTCAGTTAGAGAAGATATTTCTCTTGCGTAATTGAAATTTTATTCCTAATGTATAGTAGAATGATGTTAATAGTTGTCTGTTGGCGCTATGGACTGCCCTTTTATGCAAATGGTTGCGTATCTACGCTACTGAATTTCAACTGACTAAAATGAATGTACTTTTGCGTTATTGAGTTTGAAGTTGGCATTAATGATAGTATATTTTCTGGTAATGAGAAAAAAGGTGTACTATGGTTTACGTTTAGAAGTTTGTCAAGTGGTTGGCAAAAAAATTTTCATCGTAAGCGGGT